>JANTOP010033361.1:0-11449 GCA_027564815.1 Symmerus nobilis | reverse complement strand
AACAGACTAAGATGGCGGAGATTTGTTGATGCCTTATGTTCCCGCGAGGAATAAAAGACTAGATGATGATGATGATCTCAAAACTTGGAATTTTCATACTACAATTTCAAAATGCTATAACTAAGCCAATTTTTGGAATTTTTTGGTGATTGAGGTATCCTTTTATTGAGAATAATGTGTAATTTTAGGAAATGCAAGAAACCGGATTTTGGTCCTGGGAAGATAAGGTCCCTTTTCCTATGTAGCTGTTTATCAGTATTATGAATTCGTGTATTGCTTCATGTGCAGATGGGAATTTCCTATAGATAATAAGCGATCATTCGGCATGTATTAAAAAGCATAAATAAATAATAAATAAAAATGCAAAATTATAGAAAATGATATGTACAATTGTACAATGATGACTAATGGTATACCTGGAATTCTAGGTAGGAATTGATGAAATTTCGAAAACATGTTTTACCAATGTTTTACCACCGCAAGTGAATATAAGAAAATTTTTTGTAATAAAAGATCATAAACTAGTAAACTATATACACCTGTAGACTTTATTATTATTATTAGTCTATAAGAGATTTCTAGTATAAGTCATAAGTATACTTGTAGTATTTATCTTTTACGAATTTAGGATTATTCATTTGATCATTGGGTATTGGTATAGAAGAGTTAATAATTTTAATATTTATGGTTATTTGTAAGGACATATTTATTATTGATCGATAAATTGCTATTGTAGTTTTAAAAAAATGGCAATAAAATATGAAACAAGAGTTTGGGTCATCCAATTCCATAAGTTTAAGGGGTCGTCTTGCAACATATATTTTTAAAATAGTATCAAAAATCAAAATGTAAGAAAATTAATAAATTCGTTCGATTTTTGTTTAGAATTTTCCCAACAATTACTATAAGAAAAAAATTCTAAAAATATCTAATCTAAATGACGTTAAATTATTTTTAAGTAATTAATGAAGAGATTATTTCGAAAATGGCTAGTTTTCTGTTTTACAGCAAGCGTACAGCGAGGAAAAAAAATCAAATTTTTCAATTAGTTGACCACCTGATTTAATAGGGGTCAATACTAAAGTATAACAGAAAAATGAAGAAATACTTACAATTTTCCAGAAAATTAGAAATTCGCAATGGTTTAAGGGGACATTCTAGTTTCTCGGATTGAAGAAATCGAAATTTTTGTTTTATTTTTATTCGATAGTATATATACCTTCGAGAATTTATTCGTAACTTTTTTTGTATGCAGTAGGTATAGCTGCTTAAGGATACGTAGCATTTACGTATGAAAATTCGATAAGAAAAATTTTAAATGCGTTTTCCTCCGAACCATTTTTTTTTTAATCTGTGATTTATTCAGTTCAAGTTACAAATTGAAAAGTCTACTTATTTATTTCATAATCAGGACTTTAATTAGAATTATTGAAAATATATTCATTTATTCTATGAAATTAAAAATAATAACAATAATTTATTTTATTAATTTTTTTTGCGTAATCTCTACAAATTCAATAAAATCATTGTATAAAATATCTGGAACTTCCATTGCAGCAAAATGACTTCCTGAATTCATAAAGGTGCTATGAACCAAATTTGTATACTTGTCACGAATTTGCCAATCCAGCAATTGTCTAATATCTCTGGGAAATCGGACGCATCCAGTAGGAACGTTTGTTTGTATCCTACCAATTTCATAGCTACTTTGTTTGGTATTATACGTTTCCGCATATATTCGGACCGAAGTTGTAAACGAATTCGTAATGTAATATGCCATCAAATTATCCAACAATAAATCTTTGTGGAGAACATCAAAGAGCTCGGCAAATTTCTCGAGTATGTAAGCAGCTAACCCGATTGGATTATCGCTGATTGCAGCTCCTACGTAAAATCAGGTAATTGAAATTATATACATTTTCTCTAAATTAATTACAGTTTATCCTCACCTATTGTATCAGGCTTTGTGGCTTGGATATGAAAGAATCCAGTTTCTTGTAACATAAATTTCCATTTTTCCGAAATTGGGAACAACATTGATTCGTATTTCTTATCGATAAACAATGATGGATGGAATGACGCTATCACTGCCTTTACGGTTGATAATGCCGTATTCAAGAAACACATGTAGCTGTGATAGCCGATAACGTCCTCTGGATAGATTGTTGCTATATTACTACCAATAACCGAACCCCAATCACCGCCTTCAACATAATACCGGTTGAATCCTAAACGTTTCATTAGATTTCTTAGAACGATTGATATTTCAATCGCGCCCAAACCCTGTTTTGATGCACCATCCGACCAACCGAAACCAGGTAAGCTTGGTGCGATTACTTCAAAAACGTAATCTCGATCAGGTGTTACTTGTACAAGTTTTGGAATTATCTCGTAAAAATCACGAATGGAACTGGGCCATCCATGAATAATCAAGAGCGGAAGGACTTTCTTTCCCTTCGTGTTTCCTTTCGGTTTCACATGCATGTAATGAATATTCAATCTAAAAGAGATTAAAAAGAGGAAATTACTAGTTAACCTATTTTATGTAATTATCGGATAAATACCACACCCTTGAATTTGAGTCTTAAAATGAGAAAATTTATTAAAAAATTGTTCTCGCTCGGACCATCTCGGCAAATAATCATCGCGCCAATATTTTAATATTTGCACTAGTTCATTCCTGTTAATTCCATACTCCCGTTTTATGCCTTCTAACGGTTCGTGAATAAATTGGACATCGTCTAATTTTTTTTGCAGACGGACGATATTTTCCTTCGAAAATGTTATGTTAAATGGTTTGATTGATTTGTCTTCATTGTAGTTGATTTTCAATCCGGGCCCCCAATAATAGTCATGGTCGAATTCCGGGAGAGGTAGAGGACCGGTTATTTTCTTAAATTTGAGATAACCGATGGAAATTAGAACAGATAACGTAATGTATATAAATGTTGATTTTAAAGACATGGCTGGTTGTATCGATGATTGTTCTAAAAATGAAAAAATATACAATTTCAATAAGGTATTATTTTCTAAATCTCTGCGAGAGGGAAGTCAGGGAGTATTCTCGTCATATTCAAGCGTTTTACTACTTCTATAGAGATTCCGAATAGCTGACATATCGATATGAACCAACTGAACAGGTTCAGTTGAAGAATAACAGAACAGAACAGAAGAAGGTAATATTGGAGTTATTTACTTTTTTTTAAAGGCCAGGGTATTCCCTTTGATAAAATTCAAGTATACAAGTCTAAGTTATAGTTTGTTTGTTATATCGAGTCTAGTATAGCCAATTATCTAACAGATATTACAAACGCTGTGAAGAATTCTTCCGGTCCCATCTAGCTTTGAGATGAAAACAATACAAATGATTCTAGGAGTTAAAGACTAACTAGAGAAAAACCGCGCCCTGAAACTTTCCCGAGTGCAGCGTAATAGCCGGTCGCTTATTTCAAACTTAAAATTGCTTTTAAAATATACGGGTAAGATATAAAAGTTTATTCACTATATCCACTTATACCACACCGATTTAATCCTTAACAGTACTTACAAATTTTCAAAACACTAAAATGTACGGTTATTACTTAGCCATAATATTATTATCACATTATTTAACAACAAAGTCTAACTCTCTTCTAAAATCCAAAATAGAATGTATAAGTATTTCATGTCGGACTTTGGGACGATTGTACAGACAGATGTTTGTTTGGTTTTATCAGTATTATGAATATATTTATCCGTTTTTCGTTTTATGATAGGGCTGGGAAACATGATTAGACCAGCCCAAATATGTGCCGTACAGATTACAAGAAAATGAAAAGACAAGAGATATTAATTTTGTTTACATGGATCGATTAGCTTCGACTATAGCTGTAGTGTATATATAATCTATAAACTATATAAAATTTTTAAATTCCGACCACTTAGTTCAGAGGTATAGCTTTCAAAGTTCGATTTCAAGAGAAAAAAACGTTACTCGCGGTTATGTTAATTTTCGCGGTTTTTTCTAGAACCCCAGCCCCGGAATGTGAAGGGAAAACTGTATGTCCTCCCATCCTAGGACCGTTTTAATATATCTACTATAAATTTATATTCGCAAAAATGTGCCTGCCGAATGTCTTTTTTGAACATTCTTCCAAGAGCACTATCGTTTTCGTAACTAATTCTGTTCGCACATCTTTATGTGGTAACGTCAACTTGAGATTTTACTTATAATTTGTATTAAATGTACAATATAACGATGAAACAATAATTTCAGACAATGTACTTCAAACTGTTACAATACAGATTGCTTTAAGTGTCAATCTACTAAGTTATGTCTTGCTATTATGCCAGAATGCAAGGTCTTTATATTCGAATAATTATAAAAAATTGTTAGTGATATTTGTGTTTCTAAACAAGGAGAAAAAAAGGTTGGAACTGAGCGCATCCCTCGGGCGTGGTGAAAACGTCTATACCGTAACATGTGGAATTTCTAACAGTCCATCTTCCACCGGCATATATTTATTGTTGTAGCATCCTAATTCTAATCTATATAATAAGTTATTTTATATTTTGTAAATTTGTTGATTTTCATGTAAGTAAATAATTATTATTTAGATTCATATAGAAGTACCCAGAGCTTAATTTCTAAAAAATAAAGAACCGGAACGCATACACACTTAAGCAAGTAACCGTAATTTTCTTCTTCTCTATTTCTTTTTGCATATCCCATATGAAATATTTGTACCGTTTAAAACAATGGCGATAATATATCGGATAAATCTTGAGTGATGTTTTTTGGAATATACCTTTTGCAGTCTAAAAAGTCCGACTGAAATTATAAAAGAACCGGAACGCCGTTCCGGACCGTTCCGGTCGAAATTAAGCCCTGGAAGTACCTACAGTTGAATTTGAAACTGCATGTATAGAGCTGTAACATTGAATGGCAATCAGCCTGTTGAAGTCCACTGCTGATGAACATAGGCCTCCCCCAAGATTTTTTCTTTGGGGGGTATTAGGTCTAATTCACCACGCTGACCGATGCGGGTTGGTGAATAATGTAGTTATGTTAGTTGGCCTTAACCTGTTGTTATTGACCATTTTAAGTTAATTGACAACAGGGGTATACGTTTTTTGCCTACTTTACGTCACCATCCGATATGACGCGGTTAGTGTTCGACAACTGAGGCGATCGCAAATCATTATTTTGGTCAGATAATAATTCGTCACCATCTTCCAAAAGCTGTGATGTTGCTGTCTGGGCTATGGTTGAAGTAGCATTGAATAAAGCATTGAAATTAGTTTGAGATATGTAAATGCTGCTCAGCACTGCTTACTGAAGTGAAATCGTAATAGCCAAAACGCATCATATTTGGGTTCCTAACTTTGTATTATCGATGTATTAGTGCAATTATTACATATATAATTTTTACACACATTAAGGATGATGCGTAACTCATACTTTATCTTTAGTTATGTTCTAGGTTTACGGAAAACATAACTGAAGAAAGTGGTTTTACGATCATATTCACAGCCTTTGAAAGAAAGATAATTCTACTCATCTATCTCTTGCTTGCCTACCTTCCACAAGAAAGTAAAGGTATTCGATAAAATTCTCCCAATTTTGACCGCTGCACTTATTGCTTAACTAGACTGCATTTTTCGCTAAGCCATCATCGAGAATATGTAATTAAACCCATATTTCAAAGAGATTGAAAACCGGTATTTTCAGAATCTCTAATAATTTAAGAATATTTACCTATTTACCTGTTGAAAATGTAAAACAATTAAATAAAAATACAAGTTTGACCCTAACACCAAAAGTTCCTTCTCTATGAAGGATGATTCTATTTATATTACATATATTAGAGTGGTTGAATGAAATGTACGTTTTGTTCAAGTCGCTATGTTGCATTGTGAATTCAAAAAATTGTATAAACAGGGTAGGTAATTTTAAATACACATACGAGTACATTATTGCATGACCGTATAATTGATTTACTTTTAAAGAAGTTGTCTATTTGGTTTCTATACTATACCAATGCCGAATTAACTATAGTAGCAGAAGTAGCAAATGCTACGGGCCCCGCGTTTTTTGAGGCCCCGCGCCCAGGTAGAAAAAAATCAGAATTTAAATATCTGCAGTGGAGAACGTTTTTTTCGACATTAAAGCGTAAAAAATGAGTTAAGGAACACGACGGGGCAAGATCGTCTAAATAACCTCACCTTAATGTGATATACTTAGAGAAATTGACTTGGCTAGTGTTATTTCTAAATTTGCTTACATTTAATCGAGAAGAGTTCGTTTGTAAAAGTGTGTTCTACTAAGGGCCTCTTGCTAACATTTGCTACAGGCCCCGCGCAAGCTTAATTCAGCACTGTACTATACTACTGCAAATAACGCCAATTCGCAACTAGACTTACAGTTATGAAACCAGAATGTTAAAATATGAATATGTTAAAATACCAGAATTTGCGTCTTGGGCCAACGCTGATATTTCCTAAACGGCTCATTGGATTTTCTTGTGCCATATATCAAATAAACGGCATTGAATGGAGAATTTCCAAAATATTAATAAAAAAATTCATAAATGAAAATTTCTTCCCTTGGCCTCTAAGGGCGTGCATATGTTGGAGCGTCTACTAACGATAATAGCGTCGATACGAGAGACGAGAAATACAAGCGCATATTTCTTTGCTTATTTCTTTGTTTTTATCGCTTTTTTTTGTGTTTTTTTTTTCATTCTTTTTGTGCGGCTACGTTTTAATATATATACAAAGAGAAAACAAAATAAAAACCCATAAAAATATTCGATTAAAGCAAAGAAATATGCGCTTGTATTTCTCGTCTTTTTTATCGACGCTATTATCGTTAGTAGACGCTCCAACATATTCACGCCCTAAGTTGTCAAATCTACTATTTGGAGATATTTGATTACTGCAACTTTTTCTCTTTAGTGTAATTATTAATAAGCTCATTTGATGCTATATTTTTAGCGAATTTTTAATCTGACCCCTTGAAACGATTTTTTTTTTTTTAAATTAATACTTTAATTTTCAATTTAATAAAAATGTTAATACTATATTAGTAAGGCCTCTTAGATAACATTTATAATTTATGAAATTTTATCGTTTTCTTAACAAATTCAATAAAATCTTTGTATAAAATATCTGCTACTTCAAACGCTGCAAAATGACCTCCTTTAGCACTGTACGTGCTTTGAATTAAATTTGGATATTTATCCTTTAATTGCCAATCATATGCGTGAATTATATCTAAGGTGAATCGAATACAGGCTGTAGGAACTTGTGTTCGTACTCTAAACATCTGATATCCAATTTCCTTTTCCGTCGACGTTTCCGCATATAAACGGCCAGCCGTTGTAAAGGAATTTGTTATGTAATAAACCATTAGATTGTCCAGAAGAGCGTCATAGCCTATTGTTTGAGAGAAAGTGATGAATTTCTCTATGATATAAGCAGCTAATGCAATCGGATTATGTTCAACAGCCGCTCCTATATTTTCAATGGAAAACATTTTTAATATAAAGTCGAGATTATGATATGAATATTTAGTTACCTATTGTATCAGGTTTAGTTGCTTGAAGATGATAATATCCAGATTCTTGCAGTAGAAATTTGAATTTATCAGCCAAGGGAAAGTACAACGACTGGTGTTCTTTATCAGCAGCCCAAGATGGATAGTAATTGCAAATGATGTCCTTGAAAATTGCTAACGGAGTTCGAACCATACACATATTACTATGATAACCAATAACTTCCTGGGGATAAATTGTAGCAATGTGACTTCCTATCACCGATCCCCAATCTCCACCTTGAACGTAATATTTTTCAAAACCTAATCGTTTCATTAAGTTTCGCAATACAATTGACGTTTGAGTAGCTCCCAAGCCAGTTTTTCGGGCAGCATCCGACCATCCATATCCTGGTAAACTCGGTGCAATCACTTCGAATACGAAATCTTGATCATCACGAATTTCATTTAATTTGGGAATGATTTCATAAAATTCTCGAACTGATCCAGGCCACCCATGAATTAATAATAATGGAAACACCGTCTTTCCCGTCAAGTCTCCTTTCGGTTTTGAATGAATAAAATGGATATTTAATCTATCAATATCAAGTAAATTTCGTGGTATAAGATTTTATTTGATTAATTATTTTAAATAAAACATTTCACCCTTGAATTTGAGTTTTGAACTGTGGCAATCCATTGAGGAAATTAAGCGTTGCATTCCATTTAGATAAATAGTCATCGTGCCAATATTTCAAAATTCGCTTCAACGCATTCGTATTCATTCCATATTCGTAATTGACTCCTTCCAACTGCGGATGGATATGGTTGTAATCAGTTAGTTTTGCTTTTAATTTTTGCACTTCATTATCTGGGAAGGTAATTTTAAATGGCTTTATCGTTTTGTCCTCTTTGTAATTGGATTTTGGTCCAGGTCCCCAATACACATCTTCATCAAATTGCTGTAGCGGTAACGGTTTTATCAATTCCCTAATTTTATAAATTGTAATTGCAACGACGACTACTGTTATCGATAGCAATATTTTGCATGTTAGTTTCATTGATGATAAATCTATTGAGTTGCGTAAATGATAAATGTTAAAATTAGATTTTATTGTACAGTTTTTTCAAAATTGTTATTCTCTTAATTTGAGAGACTATCTTCTGAGAATAATAAAAGGTGGTACAGCGATATGATTCGTTACGTTATTATAAGTTATAGTTTATTAAGTTATATTATATAAAGTAATGAATTAAATACCGTAACTAATTAATTACATAATTTAATAAACGTTATTCGTCACTGTAATAAATCCTCTCCTTAGTCTCTCTCCTCTTTAGTCCTCCTGTAATAAATCCTCTCCAACTGTATTTCTATTCCACATCCGAGCCGACTCTCAAAATATGCATGATGGATATACGGATCGTGTGAGATAATACTGGACTGGCTAAATATGTGGTGAAATATGAGATATAGTTATGTAGAGCTTGACAAAGTTGCAGACTCTATAGAGATATTCGTTGATAAAAATTATGTTAATAAAAGGAGTTCTATTGGTAACAAATTACTAATAGACATTAATTTTAAAAATCAAAGTTCAAGTTCAGATAATTTTTAAATTATAAATAGAAATGATGATAGTAATTAAAAAAATCAATTAAAATTCGCACACCTATACTGTAACAATTTAATTTCAGTTGGAGGAAACATTTTGCGGAAATATTTCATAAATAATTATATTATATTAATAACAACATGCAGTCAGTCTAATCTAAACTCTAAAATATTCAAAATCTAGTTATATACTCGTACGCATGTCTAAAACCGGCCGGAAAAATACAACTTTTTCATACGAATTTAACTATAGTTATATGAGGGTTTGTCATTTTATCTCGAGAATGAATTTCGAAATAAAAGAAAATATCGTCTCAAGAAATTAGCGATAAAATGTTGATAACATATTACATTTTCTGTTCATTTTTATATTTAAGAAATTGTATATAATAGTATGTTTGTATCAAATAAGACATGTTAAGATCTTTTTAGGCAGCGTTTTCCTTCTAAAATCGGTTTTTATAAAACACGAAACACAAAATCTATTACAAAATAATAAATATACAATTTAATTTCGTGTAGGTACATTATATTGAAATAACTGCCAAGAAACATTTTAATATTTTTTCATTATTTGTTGGCAATAATTTAAAGATAATCTGAATATACAATAAAATAAGCGTTCATACATAATAATACAGTATTTTATCTGGAGAAAACGGAATATCTCGAGAACTGTGCATAAAATCAAAAAAGGTCAACATGAAATGTGTAAGTCTCTGGGGGGCTTATTCAACGATGCCTAACTCAACTCCCCTCCCCACCCGCTGAGGGTGGGGCGGGGGCAACATTGAAATCTATGATCTATCTAAAGAGGAATCCCAATTTTTTTTGCAGATTCGAATTCTACGCCACCAAATATGTAGGTTTTGTTTGAAATTTATTTCGTAGCGTAGAATCGATTAACTCCACTTTTTGTAATATCTTAAATTTAAGTGTCGTCAAAGCACTTGGTTATGTCATAGGTCATAACCTTTTATATTTATAATACATTTCCCAAATAATAACGATTACCACCATTAAGCGATAAAATTTATTTGGCCATTGTATGAAAACCAATGGAATTTTGAAAAACAATGTACCTACATTATTGCATTACATTTCTCCACTTTTTGTTTTATGGAGTTAATCGAATTGTCCAGTGAACGGCTCATATATAACTAGATTTTTCAAAAAATATTCAGTAAATAAAACGGAAAAACGCTTTGAACGCGTTTCTCTCGAAATAACTTTTAAACCGAACCTTTATCTTCAAGACCCTTTTTGCTTTTCATTTCAGTCTTGCCAAAAAAAGTGATTAACTATCTCCAATGGAGAGATGCATTTTTAGAGGACCCTACTTTGGCGGTGTTTGGAAATGAAACTAAATACGTTTGCAAATTGGAAAAACATTTTTTTTTATATCATTGAATGAATAAATATGAAAAACGGTTTCATATTTATATTAATGAAAGAAACTGGGAAAAAAATTCTTAGGATTTGGCGTTTTGCTTATATATTGCTTATAATATTGCTATTATATTATATTATTATATATTTGCTGCTAATATAAATATTGCTTATAATATTGCTAACTATATATTACTTATAGTTAATACTATTGGGTATAATTATACCCCCCGATTAGAGCAGCTTTTGAATTCTATATCTCGAAACAAATGAGGTATTCCACATTGAGTTCTATTTTATTATATGAATAAAGAGTGTGGCTGTAAAACGTCAATGAATGGTACATTGATACTCAAAGGTTTTCTTGACATTCTCGCGGGTCAAAAGTCATTAATTTCAAATTCTCGAATAATGTTCATACACAAATATGTCCCAAATTGGAAAATTGACAAATTTTTATTGCATAATAGCCTCATATATACTCTAATCTCTAATCTATTGATGGATCTAATAACAATATAATTGGTAGGATTAGGTGACTCATCTAGCCTTCAAATGTTATATTTTGAAGGATGCATTTTTAACTCATTTCGGAGGAAAGTTACAATAATGTTCAAATTTTTTTTTTCGAAGAAAAAACACAATTTATTCAGAAAATAAGTCAAATATACTAGTACATTACTTAAGTCATCTTCTTTTCAGAAAGAACACTTTACTGTACTTTTCTGTGTACACTTTTTATTTCCATCTAATGTGAAATTTCAAAACATTGGTTGAGGTATAGTGTACAAGAAGATGACTTTAGAAAAAATAAATAAAATAAGAAAACCAACTACAAGAAAAAACACACTACACCAGAGGTTCCCAAACTTTTTTGTGTCGTAGACCCCTTGCCATGTTTATCGGTTTTGGGTAGACCCCCTACTTACCTG
>JANTOP010033350.1:0-11450 GCA_027564815.1 Symmerus nobilis | reverse complement strand
TCAGTCCCATATAAAATACATGTAATTTTTTACGCTCTCACTTTACTGCCGTTCCTGTTACTTTTAAATTCTCTGAATTTATCAATTGAAAGAACCGGTATTATTGAATTTCCAGCCAAAAATTCGTGCATTGACTTAAATGTAATTTACTATCAGTTAGTTAGTAAAAGCGGCAGTAGGCTGCAGCTTAATGTTTAATGTAAAAACTGGAAATCAATAAGGACGCAAAAACGTGATTTATCCTGAAATCCAGACACGATGTCTAAAAAATGAATCATGAAGCACTTAACATAACTAATATAGGTAAACGGAAATGCGTATACATAAATGACACAAGGTTCTCGCCATTACAATTTAATCAATATTAGAAAAATGGAGAAATTTGCTGTCAATATGAAAATGGAGAATTGCGATCATAATGACGTTTGTGAAATCTGTCTTCAATGTAAGAAATCCAGAGATCCATTTCCACATCAATCGCCAACTAAATCATCTGGAAAATTGGATCTAATACACAATGACGTAGGCGGACCGCTGCAAATACCAACACCAAGAGGGAAAATATTAAACAATTTAACAACCGTTGTTTTTTTATTTAAGAATGAATTGTACGGGCTTATCGGTCACAGATTTCATATCTGTCACAGTGGTCACAGAGCTTGAGGTCACAGTGCTTGTTCATATAATTTATTACTGCTTAATAGTATCCTGCTTCCTGAGGACGAAAATATATCTTTCCAAACGTTGAAGCTAACAACCAATCATTTAATAAAAATACACCCAAAATATGTGACCTATAAGCCCGTAAAATTCATTCATCAATTAAAATAAATATGAATATATTGTACTTACTTTTATCGACGATCATACAAGATATTCTATATGTATTTGATGAAACAGAAGTAAGGTGTTTGTGGGAAGATAACTGAGTTTGATGAAATGATGAAAATTCTATACGGTATGGAACCAAAAGTAATAAGATCGGATAGGGCGGTGAATAATATTAGGATAATGAACTGTGGAACTATTTAAAACTAAACGGATTTATAACCCAGTTAACAGTACCTTATACAGTACCAAAGCAAAATGGAGTTGCTGATGATACGGTGCATGTTAACAAGCTTCGATTTATACAAACAATTTTGGGGCGAAGCAGTGATTATAGCCAATCACTCAATCAATCGTCTACCAACTAAAAGTATAGAAACTGCACCATATGAGCACTGGTATATTATCTGATTTGAGCTATTTCCACCCTTTTGGATCATCTGTATACGCTCACATCCCAAAATACTAGCGTAAAAAATTGGACGACAGCTGAAAAATTATTCTTTGTGGGATATGAACTTTGTACGTAAGGTTATAGACTTTTGGATATTAACACACAAAAAATAATGATTTGCAGTGACGTTCAATTTGTTAAAAACGAAATAATCCATTTTTTTAAACAATGTAATTGAAAAGAAGGTCGAAAATTTCCAAAGTCCTGCATTTTGATTTTTTATTAACGGTATGTGGATATTTTTTGTTTGAACCATAGCGACAAGTTTTCTCTTCAATAATATCTTTGAATTTTTTTTTTTTCAGAAGCTGCAAAGTTGAGTTATCGCGTCTGCCAGATTCAAATAGTGGCAATATCAGGCAGCCATACCAGCGAGATTTTTCATTAAAAAAAATTAAATTAATTTTCTGTAGCACATTAAGATCTCCTCTTCCATCTATAAAAAGTTGGAAGAAATAAAATAAATTCTTCTATGAAAAAAAAATCTTGAAAAAAGTCTTCGAGATTCGATATTTTTTTAAATATAATTTATCAGCAGTAACCACCTTGTAAAATCTAAATCGAAAATATTTCTTATAAAAAATTTATGTTTTTTATGTTAGATTACCTTTAACCTCAATTAGATTACCTTTAACTTCGTAGAATAGTATTTTCCAGCAATACCTAAAACTATTGAGCTAAATATAAAAAACCAGTATAATGCGAAATTTTCCAAAACATTAAGACCTTTGCGGCGGTAGTTCCGCCACGAAAAGAAAAAATATTTTTTTTATGTAATTACCGTATTCACGATTTCGTTTTAACGGCCAAGTCTAATGTACAAAGCCAATATGAACTTACATACAAAAAGAAAATCGAACTTCAAGTATCTGGTATAAGCAATTGTTACGTGTTTCGTAAAGGAAGAAAATAATCATGATAAAGTCAAGGAAGACAGGACCAAAAAATAAAGACGCAGAATCGGGTATTTATGGTGAATTGCCAGATATCCGTAATGCACCACATTCATTCGTACTAAATCGTGGCCCTCCGTGTTCGTACATAAAAGATTTAACACGAGATATCCGGTATATCTCATCGCTTAAAAATCATCAATTCGCATGTGCGAGAGATGTGATTGCAGATAACTGCCACAAAATTAGCCAAGCACACACGAGCAATGGGTTTAATTTAATATAACAACATGTAAAGAAGGGGTGTTAGTTATACTACTATTGATATTTACCAAAAGCCATTGTAAGTACACCATAAATTTAAGTTTCTTTTCACTGTCAAAAATAAAGACAAAATGTATTATGTATTCACTCCCTAATAAAAATCAGGGTTTTCGAGTATAAAAACAACTCGCTGAGGTATTACTGATAAAATACGCTACAATATCATCAAGGTTTACACATGTCATTACCGCGTTGTTATTGTTTCTTACGCTACCCGTCACCGTGGCAACGGCTGAAAGATCCTTTTCAAAACTTAAGATAATAAAAAATTATTTATGCTATTCAACAGGCCCAACAACGGTTGCGTAATCTTCATAATAGGGATGCAATTTTGTTCCTTTATGGTATATTTTGATTAAAATTTCTATAACAATTTGTGTCTTATTTGTGGTAGGGGCCAGAATAATATTTTGCGAAGGGGCCAACAATTTGAAGTTCCCCCACTGTACTATCGTTAAAACAAGGCTGTAAAATACAATACATATATTGAAACTGCATCTCTATTGTTAGGTGTTAGGTTTACAGGCTTGAAACAATATAAAACTGCGGAACTGATATTAATTTCATTTCATAGTTGTATTTTTTTGGATTGTATGCAAAACTGAAAAACGTTTATACAGGACACCCTATATTACACGGTACTCTTCTAACACGGTTTCGATATAACACGGTACATATAGAAGGTATGAAATATAAAATTATATACATGTATATTCTCTTTACTAAAAGTATCTCTTAACGTGGTTTCCATATAACACGGTTTTAATTGTAACGACGGTACTAATTAACCTTGTTATAGGGGCCCTACCTGTACATAATTGTGCTTCCACAAAATTAATGGAATGGAATCTAATGGAAATAATTATAAGAAGAATAACGAGGTATTAAAAAAACTATTCTAGTTTCATGGTATAATTATCATAATTCTTTATTAAACAAAATAAGTACGTATTTCTTAGTTTTTAATTATTTATATAATAGCTGAGTTATTAATGTTTATAAATTTCTTACACCTTCAAGAATTGTGAAAGTGAATACAATTCATATATACAAACATTAAATTATTTTCATTACAACTTTAAAAAAAATTTTGATTCAATTTTTTTTATTTTCAATTCGATAAATCATAAACGTATTGTTATATGATCCCAACCATTTTTTTAAGAACTGGATTGAATTTATTCTCTCAATTTTGTATAATAATTAATTATCGTTCTCAAATTACTGGAAGACAATGAAAAAATTAAATAATTTTAAAACTTGCAACAAATTAATCTCTTTCCAAAGTCTTTACATCTAAGCATTTTATTCAAAACTCTAATTAATCTACAAGTGAAATTCGGAAATTCTGAAAAATAAATGTTTAATTTATTAAAATTAACATAATAAGATTTTCATAATAAAAATATTCAAAAATAAGAATTAATAATATTAACGTGAACAATTTTATACAATATTATAACACAATTTATTATTTATTATTACTATAACTGCATATTATTTCATTATAAAAAGACAAAAATGAAATACAGTAATCCCCCCTATAACACGGTGGATTGGTTCCGCTTTACACGAAACTGAAAATGCTTTGTATGAGGGACGGCCACAATTTCAAAACCGCATTGTACCGAAACCGCGTTATATGAAGTTCGCCTGTACGTTGCTTCTAAACAAATTCCTGGATTTTTAATGCATATTATTAATTACACTCTGTTACTAATGATATAATTCTTTTTCTAAACTCGCTTTAAAGCGCGGTATTAAATGTGCTAAAACAGTGCTAGACTAGTCATAGGACTAACCAAATTAGATCAGTTCTTAGTCCAAAATTAAGGGTAACACAAATGTAAGTCTGTTTTCGGATTAACCCAGTTAAAACAGTTAGACAATAGGTTTGCAAACAGTTCTAAAATAAGAGATATTGTACAAAAATAAAATGAGTTTTTATTATTTGTGAATAAAGTCCAGATCGTCACAATAAACAAACGATTGCGCTATGGTCTGATCACCATAGACACTAATAAATATATTGTACCATATGGGGGTAATATGGGACATATACAACTCGGCTTGGGAAACCAGTTGTTCGAAAATATTGCAACCTAGTAAAACAGTGTGCAATAGAGATTGATAAAGTGGCGGAATTTACAGTATGGGCTTATCTACGAAACTGTATTTGATTTCCTATTATCATATATTCATGAACCCACTGATGAATCGTAGTGCTATGGCTTTATCCTACTTTGTGGTGTTGACAGCTGATTGTCATCATGCTATAAGAGATTGCCTAGGGGCTTTCTCCAAATAATCATTATGAAACGCACGAGACGCATTTGCCGTCTCGTTTTGCTTTAATGATTAACGACTAATATATTTAGTCACGATTAGATGAACCGATGTTCAGAGAATTGTGTTATATACACACTCAGAACAAACGTAGAAATATATTCATCGGCAGCCGTGCCAGCTGGTAAAATGTAGACGATCTTTTTGTGCATGATATAATAGATAGTTCGTTCTATATTTTATTTTTTATCTAATATTAAACACAATAAACTGATGCATAAATGCACTACTATAAAAGTAATAATATCTACAGCGGCCAATAACGTAAAAATCGGAGGTATAAAAGTCTGTCGATTTTGCGCACACCAAAATTTGATGGTACATCAATAAAACAGTTGGCTGCGGGTTTGTATGTAAATAAAGGTAAAGGGATAGGGTTTAGTTAATAGAACCGTTTTTGATGCTCTGTTATACACAGTTGTAAAAAAGTGCATGAATCAAAAATGGCATACATTTCATTTTCTTCGTTTAACTCTCAAAGTTTTTTAATCATACTTTTAAGTTTTGGGATTTAAGATTATGCTTTTTCGAAAATTTTAACTATAAATTTGCTCAAATAGAACAAAATATGTAGAAGTTATTCAAAAATTAATGAAAAAAGGTAATTCCTACCGTCTGTTCAAAATTGACCCGGACTGTATCATTTAAACGAACCGCGATTGACATACAGCTAAAATATTTCAGAAGGTTGGTAGGACTGTTATGGGCTTCCATATTAATTTTCAGCGAAATCTGTTACGTAGTTTCATTGTTATTGCTTTGTAAACGAGTTGACCTCAGGTCTGTTCTGTGAATTTTATTTATAATGGGAAACAAAAAGTTGAGCAAAGAGTGTGTTTGAAATCATGTTTTATCAATGGAATTTCTTGTATTGAAATCGTTCTTGTATACGCAGACATTTCAGTGGTAGAAATTATTCAAAGAGGGTCGTACATCAGATGAAAACTTGCCTCACGCTTCTCATCCAGCAACGACAATAAACGATAAAAACGTCGAAAAAGTAAAGAAAATTTTGCTTACAAATCGTGATGTGGCCTTAAGAGGTACAGCTGACGAGCTTGATATATCGTCTCTGGATCTGCGCAGGTATTTTACATGATGTTTTAGGCATGCGATAGATTGCAGCGCGACTTGTGTAAAAATTATTGAATTGTCTTCTAAAAGAGCATCGCAAACAGTCGCTGAGGAGATACTCTCTATGGCCATATCGGCATATTTGCCAGATATAGCCCCGTGTGACTTTTTCCTATTTCCCAAACTCAAATAGACGCTCCGTGGAAAACATTTCGAGAGCTGAAGGCCCTTCAGAAATCGGCCTAACAAAAATGTTTTGAAGATTGGAACAAACGTTGGCATATGTGTATCATTTCCGATGGTGATTATTTTGAAGGGGACAAAATAAATATTAAAGAATAATTAACCGTTGTTGTTTTATTTGCACAGTCCGGTTCAATTTTGAACAGAAGGTATATTTTCACATATTCATGATTCTTAAGCAACGTGTTTTTTGAGTATATTTCGAAAACGATTCTTAGGAATAGAAAGGTTGTCATTTTTGGATTATACACACAATAATACATAGAAAAAGTTCTATGAGATACCAGCTCTTGAGATGAAACACAAATTTATAAACTAGTGTAATTGGCAAGAGATCGAATTTCTTAAAAGACATAAATCGTAAATGCCTGTTCGGGACTTTTTAAATATAATATTTTTATCAGTTAACGACAAACTGCTATCAAACCGCATATCAATAGGATTATTGTATGTGCATTTCTTAGATTCTTTGTGTAGCTCTTCTACAAATATTGTTTTCATAGACTAGAATTAGGAAATGCAACCGAAATGTACTTAATATTTTGATAATTATATTAAGATATTAAGATATTATATTTTGATAATGATACTGATTAAGAAAACACACCTAATATTATGTATAATATATTGAATTATAACGGAATGTAAAAAATTAATTTATAGCTTTCAATCAAAATAATCTACGTGATCCCCAGACTGATATTCACCATTTTCTAAAATCTGGATAAATTTAGAAGTAGTTTGTAATGGCGTTAGAATAATTTTCTGATCACGTGCGTCTCGAAAATAATCTCGCGTATCTTGATCAAAAGTGCTACTTTCAACTTCGGATATCATATCTGTATCTACTGGACCCGGCGAATAGTTCAATACAATAAAATTTCCGCCATTAGCAGCTTGTTCGGCAGCTAAAACCTTAAAATACATCTCTCGTGCTGCTTTACCAGAACAGTAAAATGAAAAACTCTTCATTGGCATAAAAGCGCATTTTGATGTTATATTTACAACAACTTTTTTGTTGATTTTCACAGTTTCGTCGAGGATTATCGAATTCAGAGCAGCGACATTGAATACGTTAAGATCATAATAGGAACGCCACTGCAATACATTGTCGAGGGCATTTGCCTTTTTAGTTGTATCACCAATGGACCCGACATTATGTACGACGAATGCTAAATCGAAAGATGAATCGAACAAAGAGCTACGTAATACATTGCGGTAGTCGTCGTAACCGGGATTACTTAAATCAATTGGAAACGTATGAACGGTAATATCTCTATTAGTAAAGAGTATCTCCGATTTTGTATCTTCCAAGCCAGCAGCTGAGCGTGCCAATAAGTGCAAAACGGAGCCTGGCTGAAATTTTTTCGCACATTCAATCGCAATACATTTACCTATTCCTCGAGATGCTCCGGTTATGACAAACAAAACCTTACAATTTAAATTAATTGTATTACTTGCCATTATTGAATTTTAAACTGGAACTTTCCTTTTGGGTTAAACAAATTAATTGGTCTCCTTCCGACCACAATCAACGATTTCTATATTAACGACTGTAATGTCTGGCTGATGAATATCAACTTCCGGATCGTCCGAATCGGCCAAATGATCGTGCTTAATTATATGAACGATTTCACTTTCGCTTAACGGCTGTTCTGGTCGAATGTGTCGTAGAATTTCACTCGTTATGGTGTTGTCCCTTTCTGCAAATAAATCAATGTCTACTGCGGTATCCAATTGTATCGATCCAATTAGTAATTGTTCTAAACAATTTTCACGACGGGCCTTCAACTGTTTCAAAGTGTTGGGATCTTCTTGAATTTTTTTTAATTTCCGCTCTGAAAAATGAAACGTATAAAAATGTGTATGAAAAAAATGTAAGCTGTAATTTATTTTAAATTTTATACCTTTTGTATAAAATTTTGTATGTAAAATTTTTGTGGACTCGTTATCGAGTCCTGATGGAAATGAAATGACAAAATTAAGCAAATATAACAGAGCCAGGCCGCATAAGAGAAAGAATAGAAGGCAGTCTATTCTTTCTTAACTCCCATCTTAACGTCCGCGACGTGCGGCTGGAAATTGCTCATCTAGTCAACGTGGTTAGGTGGCAAGCTAACTAAGAAGGGGGAAACGGACGAGCGGTTGGGTACAAAAGGTGTAGAACACCACCATCCTCAGATAGCTGGACGCTTGTAACGTACTCTATCGAATTTTTAGCTTACAATTTGGAACCTGGAATATGCGAACAATGCTGAAGTTGACAACGCTTGCTCAAGTCTGTAAAGAGTTTCGAAAATACAGGCTAGAAGTCCTTGACCTGAGCGAAATTCGTTGGAAAGAGTGGCGAAAGAAGAAGTGGAGTCGAATTTCTGCTCAGCAGAATCGCAAAGCAGTGTATGATGAACTGGGAACCGATATCCGATAGGATCATAACTGTTCGCTTTAGAACACAGGCAAGATCCTTAGCGTTTATCCAAGTGTACACTCCGACGGAACAAGCGTCTTTGGACGACAAGAACGCTTTTTACGACCCACTGGCTTTAACAATTGGAAAAAATCAGAAAATCGGATATTGTGATCCCTATGGAGGATATGAATGCGAAAGCTGGCAAAAGCAAAATAAACTGGGAACATGTGATGGGTAAACACGGACTGGGCGATATGAATGAGAATGGGGAATTGTTTGCAAAAATGTGTATGAACAATGACCTAATAATAGGTGGCACATTAATCCCTCATCGCACCATTCATAAAGTCACATGGGTTTCTCCGGACAACAAAACCCAAAATCAGATTGACCATATCACTATAAGCAGAAAATGGCGAACTTCTCTGCTCGACGTTAGGAGCTAGAGAGGTGCTGATGCCTATAGTGACCATCACTTATTGTTGGAGCAAATCCGCATAAAACTAGCCGCTAACATTCTGCATGCCCCAAAATCGCCAAAATGGTTATGTCTGGATTAAAAGTGCATTAGAAAAAATGTATAACTTCTATCAACAAATGCTCTCGCATAAGTCTGCAGAATACATTCCTCTTCAATTAAAAAAAAATTACACGTCACACAAGTCACGTCTCGACTGATGAGCTATCTGATATATCAGGAATTTTTAAATGCCGTACCGTCTGGGTAGGGGCTCAACATTAGAAACTTCTCCTAACACAATTTAACAATATAAATATAAAATCTTACCCAAAGAAGCCAAATATTCTCCAGAATCGTGCAATGTGTTATATGACCTATTGCTAGAATCAATAATAAAATTATCTTCAAATGATAAAGGATTTTTGTTATCAACCCCCGAATTGGACACTATTATTGACGAATTTACTAATTGTCCACTTTTCGCGTTGTTAATATCGTTTAATTGAGAAATTTCTTCACTTTTTTGTTTTTCTGATAAATTTAACACTGTCCACGGATTTGACATCATTAAAATTTAGAAAGATTCAGTTAAGCTGGACATACACATTTTATTATTGCTAAATACATTCGATCTACCTCTATGCGAGTTATGTTATGTGAAGTGTCATTGCAACATGGATGTATTAAATAAATAGAGGGCCTAACAAATCAAAATTGCACTGCCATATTCTCCATATTTAGCGCCCTGTGTCTATTTCCTGTTTGCAAACATGAAGAAATGGCTTGAAGAAGAGATTCTCATGTAATGATGACGATATCCGTGAAACAAACGAATATTATGAAGTAGTAGAGAAATCATATAATTCGGAAGGGACTAAGTATATCGAGCTAGAGACGGACTATTAAAAAAACATTCCCTTCTTTAAATTTTTCACAGACTAATTTGACGACCCTTCTACGACCGACTTCCATATTAATTATATTCTTTTTATTTGCCGCACCTCTATACAATATACATTTGTTGTTATTTTCTGAATACGGCTCTAAGGCGATTGATGCTCGGCTCACAATTTTAACGGTCATCTACTATTTGTAGCTCAAATAGAAAATGTGAAATCAACATATATTTTTTCAATGTCAACTACCTTTAGGGCTCTTAATGGGCTTTAAGAAACCATAGGACCTAGACACTTTGGTATCTTGTACTTGTCCATTCATGATTTCTGATTCTACATGATATATATCTTACTACTGTAAATACGCGCATGCAATCGTCTTCTATATTCATTCATTTACAGAAAAAAAGTAAAACCAAAAAATGAATATTTCTGATGATATTTCGAAGAACACAAAAATTGTATTGTACATTTACCTAATTTTTCAAGTTTTTGTGAATGAATTTAATAATGGATATAATTTTACATAAATAATTACCTAACAAACATTCTGTGCGTTATAAAAGCTGGAAGCTTGGCAATTAACCCGAATTGACCCCGGGTTGCCATATGGCAACGCCTATTTTCGTGTAAACTGTGCATGAGCTAGATGGGACATTGTCTATGTAGTTAAAATCAAAAAGTTCTCAAAAAAAATAACCGTCATCCCGTTACCCGAGCTTCGGAAAATGTACATTTCACGGACAGTTTCTTGTCCCTTTTCACAGAAATGTGGTCTGATGTCATAGTCATAGATAGCCTACCGATAGATGGGGCTGATGGTAGAATTTTTTTTCGGATTATGTATGGTTGGTGGTATTGCAAAAAATTTGGACTCTTGCAGATGTCAACGCTATAATTCGAAACATCGCCGAAGTCGTTTTTCCATATCAGCTCCATTATTCACCATCCTATCGAAAAGTCGTGTTCATATGGAGACATATAGACCGTTTGAAAATAACATTGAACTTCAACTTGTCAATTGTTTTCCAACAGGGCCACAGACTATTCAATCATACTTCAACATTAAATTAAAATTATAAATATATACGAAAATATGTTTCCGGATTGATGTTGCACCAGGGTATTTATAGACGGAGAGCTGGCTACGTAAATTTTACATGACTCGGTGCAAGCGAAATTTTTTTTGAAAAGTGTTGGATTGTTACCGGCAAAATGAAAGCCGGGGTCGTCAGAACTCCTCCTGGAAGACTAACGCATGGGTGGATGATAAAATATGTAATTTTTAAGGTAAAAAAAAATTGATGAGGAGCAGAGCTGAAAATTTGTGTATATACAGAGGACATTATAAGGATGTAGGAAAAAATCCGTCAGAAGGCTGGTTGGAAGATAAAGGGTCGTCAGAAGTCGCCGAAGTTGTGAAAATTCACGAAATTTACATGATTAGGTTCATTTCTGACAACTTGTGTACTTATTGCTTATATACATAATAGCACATGTACATAACGTCAGAAGTCTAAGT
>JANTOP010033339.1:0-11450 GCA_027564815.1 Symmerus nobilis | reverse complement strand
CCGACACCATATAAATAATAGTGTAAAGACATGGAAAGAAATTTGCAAAGGGAGTCAAAATACGCGTGTCTCTAGTGTGTTTCCCAACCCTCGAGAGTAAATTGTGGTTCCCAGCACTATTCGGGTCCGAGCGACACCTTCTCCCCGAACTATCACATTGGGAAGTCGTTAGGGAAGTCAGTTGTGCGAAAAAAAATGTTGGGTCCCCTGTAAAAGAGAAAATTTTTTCGGGTCAAAAAGGATTTTGGGTCACCCTGTAAGAGAGAAAAAATTGTTGTTTCGTTGTTTGAGAAAAAATTTGCAACATTTTGTCCCCAATCGATAGGTCTACCCCAGGGGTACATTTGGTGGTTCTATGAATTTTTTGTGGGAACCCCGCTTCCCCCTCAAAACCCTCTTTGAAAAATGTCCATATTCGACGAGCGCCACCTGGTGGCGAATAAGTGCAATTTCTCCCCCACTAAAAGTTGGTTCGGAGCTTGGGCTACAATAGTTGGGAACATACTTGGGGTCTAAAGTGAACACCTGACCTAATGGCAGAATAACGAGATTTTGTCTGCACGCAGAATCGGAAAAAGGGGGTTGCACCAGAGATTCGATTCCAAATTATATAAAAGACATTTTGATTTTAAGCTTTCAATGAGCTATCGAGATTTGTAAAGCTTTATTTTGGGAAAATTTGAAATTTCGTTAATGGACCAATATCTGGAACGAAAACAGATTTCAAAATGTACAAAATTAAGTTCCAAACTTAGAGCTTTCTTTGAGCTTACAATGGCTTGAGAAAGCTTTTTGCGAAAATTTTATATTTCTTTGAGCTTTCGAGATTTTTAAAGCTATAATTTGAAAAAAATTGAAATTTAGTTAAAGAGATGCTATCTGGATGAAAAATAGATTTCGCCACGTAAAAAGTTAATTTCGAAACTTAGAGCTTTCGTTGCGCTTTTAAGAGTTTAGATAAGCTTTCAGCGAGAATTCCATATTTCATTTCAATTTGAAGAATGAGATGAAAATTCCATTCCAAATTATATAAAATGGCTTTCTAATTTTAAGCTTTCAACGAGCTTTCGAGATTTTTATAGCTTTTTCAGAAAAAATTTGATATTTCGTGAAAGGATCGTTATTAGGTTAGAAAATAGATTTTTAGTAGTAAAAAATAAAGTTCGAAAAATAAAGCTTTTTAGTTTTTGCAGAGCTTTTTTACAAAAAGCCTAGTTTTTATATTTTTGTATTTTTCCTCAACTAATTTATAAATTTTCTGCAATATTAAATTTTTTTGAATCCGAAGAAAATGATTGGGAAATACCAGATCAAATGTCGCAATGTCCGATATTCAAATATCTTGGTGCGAGCTTTTAAGAATTTTTGATTTTTACCTAACTGTCTTAGGAACTTTATGCGTTTTTACATTTTTCTCCGGCCAAAGAAAATCTCAGCGCTTGATAAAAAGTGTATGACGAATGTTCAACACTGATGAATACAGCATTTACTTAATTTTAATAAACGCAATGCTTAAACACAGCAAATTAATTGCTTCCGTGTACAAGGGATTACATATTCGCCCCAGAAAAATATTGAAATCGGATAAATTTAAAATTTTTATATAAAACGAATGGATTTACTGTAAGGCAAAGAGGCGCTTCTGATAAGTTTCTACTAGGGTTTGGCTAGCATAGGCATACTTGTATACTAAAAAATTATACACACGACGAGTATATAATGGGTCAATATCATGAAACTCGGGTAATTTTAAGAGCTTTTCGCATACCATTTATTTGTTTAATAGAAATTTCTAACGACAATTTGAACTTTTTGGCTTTTCCTCATGAATTCCTACAGCAGAAGTTATATTTTCTGATTTTTTAAAAATTTGTTCAATCGTTCTGGTTAAAATATTGAACCCAACCCCCGGTTATGTATCCCCATTCATTTTGCAACAAACATGTGAATTATTCATTACACGTTTCGTTACGTAGGCGGGTTACCAACTTAAAGGAAATGTAGTCAGGTTTTCTAATTAACATTTTCCTAATGAACTTCTAGTAATGTAGGGAAATATTATACAAATGTTTTCCCATAACCCACATTTTAATTAAATATAACCAAAGATACTGGGTAAATACATCAGCGTATTGTATACCCATCATGTCTAGTTGTCTGCTAAATGTATCAAATATGAAGTTAAAATGGTTAAAGATCTACTAAACGTCAGGAAATTAGAACAAAGTCTGGCATCAATTGTCACATTCAGACTGAAATGAAACATTTGTGACTAAATTATAGCCAAGAAGGAGGAGGTTTTCATTTCATTTCCATACTAATTTAAGGATAAAAATGAGGAATATTTCAAATAACAAATCTTAAGAGAAAATAGTAATTATGTTAAAAGGAAATTCTGCTATTAGAAAATACGTAACAAACATTAATTTATAATCATCAACTATCAACTAACAGAGTGGTAAATTTACTCTATAGAAGTTTAGATAACATCACGCTTACATGTAACGGATTGATAAATAAGAATTTGGGTTAGATAGTAGAAACTAGTTCACCAACCTAATGTACGTCCCCTGTTTCATCACATGCATACCCTACCCTGTTATCTAATCATTTGCGTTCTAAATCACTTCGAAATTTATTAATCTCCAGTAGCAATAACAGAAATATGTTGGCAACATGTCGCTGTTCCCATTCGACTCCTTCTTTACGACATGTCGCCATGAACATTTGTTGCCATAGTTATTTCTCCGAAAAAATTGGGATAAATTTTTGAAATTTGGCTAAGACACCCCCTGACTTTATAGTCTTGACGAATCACACAAGTCATCCCCTATTCCGGAAAGATTACCTTTTTTTATTGTGCCTTCTTATCCGACCCCTATATCAGGGAGTTAATTTTTTTTGAATAAGTTACGTTTCATAATTTCTCCACTGTACCCTTACTTTTAATTTAGATTTTCAGATTTTTCCATCCCCCAATAAAATTTTCGGAAATTGAACTTTTTTCCCGAGACGTTAGGAAAATTCTATAAAATTGAAGGTTTATGTTATGCAAGTTCTGGACGTAACATAATTGAAAATCAATTATTTTTCCTAAAGCGGGAGATGGAATAACGGACTAACGGCCACGAAGAATCTTTAGAAAATTTAAATAAGAAACTGCCCTACTTCAAATCAGATTTGAAGTCTCGTTGGAAAACGGCATGTAGTAGAATAGAAGAAAAGCTTCCATAAGGATAATAGAAATTGGCTGGATGCAATTTTATTTCCTCAGCTGCTCGCGGCCGATTGGTTGTTTCCTTTCAACCAGCGAGCGAACGTAATGAAAACCAAGCAATTAAGAGAATAATACATCTGTTGTTGTATTAAGCTATGCTACTCAAATGAAATTGAGAGAATCAGAAGTAACTTTGCAAGCTATGCTGGATCATACTGTGAAGTGGTTATTCTCTTACTTCTGAGGATGGATTTTTGGGATGCTTTCGGGATAAAACCAGTTATACAGGAAATCGATAAAGTAGAGAACGAACACCCACTCAAGGATAGCCATCAATTATCTGAAACTCAGGCCCGTGAGTTGCAAGATACAACAATATCCTTTTCGAAAGAGGGGTTCCTTAGCAAGACAAACTTGATCTCGCATAAAATAGTGACCATAAAATGCTTCGCCTATTAAACAGCGTCAATATCCGATATCCTCATACGTCCAAAAAGAGATTACCAAGGAAATAGACCGTATGCTTGAGCTAGATGTAATAGAACCGTCATCGAGTCTCTGGTGCAATCCCATGATACCCGTCAGGAAGTTTTCGGGGAAGGTTCGGATGTATCTAGTCGCGAGGAAGCTTAACGCCGTAACGGTGAAAGAAGCGTATCCGTTACCAAACATCAATAGGATTCTGGGTCGCCTAACCGGTACCTGTTATCTGTCATCTATAGATTTAGCGGCAGGGGATTCTTCCAATTTAAAAGGATGCCTTTCGGCTTGTGCAACAGTGCAGCGACTCTATGTAGGCTTATTGATGGAATAATCGGTTGCGACCTTGAAGCATGCGTGTTCGTTTATTTAGACGATATAGTCATTGCTACGAGATCATTTGAGGAGCACGTTCTACTACTAAAAGAAATTGAGAATCGTCTCAGGAGGGCTAATCTAACAGCCAGTTCGGGAAAATCCCGGTTTTGCCTCCGAGAATTGAAGTACCTGGGGTATATCATTTCTGAGCAGGGGATAAGCCCAGATACTTCCAAGATCGAACCCATCCTGGCATATCCGGTCCCGAAAAATGTGAAAGATGTACGTAGACTATTGGGCATGGCAGGCTGGTATCGGCGTTTTCTTAAAGATTTTGCTACCCTAACCGCGCCCATTTCAGAACTGCTAAAGAAAGGAAAGAATAAATTCGTTTGGACGCTTGCGGCTGACAAAGCATTCGCTGAGCTGAAAAAATTCTAGTGTCTGCGCCGATACTGGCGAGTCCGGACTATGAGAAGCCTTTCATCCTTCAAACAGATGCTTCAGAGCTGGGATTAGGGGCCGTCCTGGTGCAAGGGGAAGGCGAAGACGAACGTGTAGGTTATATGAGCCAGAAACTTACGTCAGCTCAACGCAAATACCAGACGACTGAACGAGAATGCCTAGCGATAGTTACAGCCATAGAGAAATTTAAGCCATTCATAGAGGGGGTAGCGTTTACGGTGATGACCGACCATGCATCCTTGTTATGGTTGCAATCCCTGAAAGATCCTGCAGGTCGGTTAGGACGATGGGCTTTGAGGCTGCAACCGTACAATTTTCAGCTCATACATAGAAAAGGCTAGAATAATGTCGTTCCGGATGCCCTTTCCTGAGCTGTAGAAACATTAGATATACCATTTTTTGCAGACACTACGGACGATGACAGGTAAAATAATCTTAGAAAATCTGTAGAGGCGAAAAGTCAAGATGAAGAGTGGGCCCTGCTTTGTTTGCGTACGAAATGGCGCTTCCATGGTAGTTCTGGCCACAGTGCTTACAAGCCGAAAATCGAGGAACTTCAATTATATCGGCGAAATGTTACAACGTGAAGTAATTTATTCAATTTAGTTTTGTTGCGCTTAGGTCAGAACTACCAGGTTAACGGATGAAGCCCACGAAGCGCGTAAAAAAGATTTTAATCATTACCCCGAGCACTATCCAAGAAAATGTGACCGGGAAGAAACGAATAGAGATGTTTTCAATGCATTACTCTTAAGTTTAGATTCAGTAATTTTGAGGGAAACTAGATTACCAATGAAAACAATTCAATCGTCCTAAAGGGGCGTTAGATTTTATTAAACTCTCACATAATGACATAACCAGAACTCCCGTCAGGAAAGCAATAATAATTTAGAAGCAGATGATAGAACGTTTAGTTTAAACTTGGTTCAAAAGTATCCGCTCTGCGCAGGCGAGTTAAACTCCCTGGTTACTATGTAATATGGAAAGACAGACGGATGTACGAACGAAACGTCACGCAAACGAAACGTATTATTGCTGATGACCTACTTCGAGACGCTGAATTTATAGTTTAACAAATATTGATAGCATGGTCAATACTATCAATTACAACCTTGTCACGCTGAATCGGGTCACGCCGTTGATACGGCATGCCAAATATAAATATTTTCAACAGCAATTGCCAACCAGTGGCGCTAATTCAAGAAATTCTTGGGGTAGGGGGGGAGGGCCAACGAATAATAGACACAAACATTTCATATATTTATTTTATTTTGGTAAAAAAAGCTTTATTTTCAATATATTTTCAAAGTCATTGAGGGGGGAGGGGGCACAGATATCACGCATATCATGGCATATCACGGATGACATTCGGTTTGAATTTGATAAAAAGGTGCTGTCGATCTTGGTTCTTCTTGGTTTCTCCAAGGAATTTGATGTGGTGAGACACGATTTACTGTGCTCGAAGGTATCTACTTTCCTCTCATTTTCTCAATGGCGAATTATCCGAATTTGCTAGTGTTCATTCGGCGTACCACAGAGTTCGGTCCTCAGTGCTTTACTCTTTCCTTTATTTATCAATGATTTACCATACTGTCTTAAAGCTAGTAGTTGTCATTTATACGCGGAAGGTGTAGAAATATAAGAAATAAAGGAAATTAGCTAGGAAAAATAACCTGCTCAATAGTGCTAGTAAAACTCAAGCTATTATTTTCTCAAGGTCCAAGCTAACATTCATCCTCTATAGTTATCGACGGAGCAGCGGTGTCATATTCAAGCTCAGTTAATAATTTCTGCCTTATTCTGAGGTCTGACTTATTCTGAATTGACCACTGTAAATCAATATGTACTAAGGTCTAGGTCATATAGGTCAGAATATTGCGTAGCTTGCCACTGCATAAAGATTTATTGTCTGCATCGGTGAAATGTGTTCTTGTAAAGTGCATTTTTGCAACGATGTAATTGAATTATCAGAGGCAGTTAATCTTGTATAGGTGGGCCTCTACATTAATCCCCCTCCTCGGAGGAAATCGATCATTATGTAGAACTATTGCGTTCCTTCATCAACTTTGAAAGTTGACATTCTTGCAACCGGATTCTTTTGAACCTTTCGCAAAGGCGGATATTATGCCATACGCTGGCTTTGAGCGGTCAATCGATACTGACTTGTTTTTACAGTCAATGTCC
The DNA here is from genome assembly GCA_027564815.1 of Symmerus nobilis. Classification (NCBI taxonomy): domain Eukaryota; kingdom Metazoa; phylum Arthropoda; class Insecta; order Diptera; family Mycetophilidae; genus Symmerus; species Symmerus nobilis. Next base: position 4,786 of record JANTOP010033339.1, on the reverse strand, counting down.
AATACGAAATCGCTGGATCTTGTATGGACCCACGTAAGCTGGTTTGATCTTGTCATCGCGTAACAAGAAAACTAGTATCTAGCCGATTTCTATGGCGAAATTTAAATAAAAATATCAACCACTCGGCTAAATCGTGTATCGCTTGTCAAAAGGCAAAAATCCACAAACATACGAAATCTTCTCGCAATCAAATTTTGGTACCATCGAATAGATTCGAATATATTCATATGGATTTAGTTGGACCCTTAACCTATCTAGAATGGATGTCTGTATATTCTAACGATTATCGACAGATTTACAAGGTGGCCGGAGGCATACCCGATTAGGGATATGTCGGCAAGAACAGTATCCATTGCGTTTGTCTGCCAATATGTATCTGGATTTGGGGTACCTACGTCCATTACCACAGATAGAGGCGCTAAATTCAAGTCGAGATTATATTCTGAGCTTACGAGTCTATGAGGTGTGCTTCGGATACGAACTACATCATGCCATCCCCAATCAAACGGCTCAGTGGAGAGGTTTCACCGCCACATGAAAGGCTCATTAGTACCTAGATTCAAAACTGTAGACTTGGGCAAAGAATTAGCGTTCGTCCTCCTGTGAATACGATCCGCAATTAGGGAATTTCAAGTGTTCGCCAGCCGTTCTGTCAGTCAATCTTGTAGAGGTAGGCCTCTAGAGCATCAACAAATTTTCGCCATCGTCTGTTCTGGGCCAGAGCCTTCACATCGTTCCATTTCTTTCCTTCTGCTCTGGCTTCCTCTACGACCAGTCGTCGTAAATCCGTGGGTATTTGGTGATGCTTCTTTTGTAAGTTAGAATTCGTTAGAGTACGTTACAAGAGGCCAACTATCTAAGGCGGGTAGTGTACTACACATTCGGACCTAGCCGTCCGTTTCCCCCTTCTTAGTTTGCTTGCCATCAAACCATGTTGAGCAAATTCCAGCCGGCACGTCACGGACGTTAAGATAGGAGTTATAAGAAAAATAGACTGCCTGATATCCCAACAAGGTTTTTTGCGATACGAGGAAGCCTCGAAAAATTCCCGAAGCTGGTTCACTTTCAGTAAATAATTTAGACGTTTTAAGGGGGCTCGACCTTTATCAACTTGGAAATAGCAATTTTTTTGTTTATGCATAAAAAACACTAGGCAATATACCGCGACGGTGTGTGCTAGCATGGCCACACTTAAACACGGAGGTTTGGCTTTAAAACAATTGGAGGCTGAGAAAAAAAAATTCAAGCAAAATAAAAAATTTACCTAAATTTCTTTCATCCAGCAAAAATAATCTGTATAGTTTTTTCACAAAAGCCCGTGTTAAAGTATATTGATAAATATTTGTATAAGTTCAAACCACATTAACCATACGGTTTCTGAGAAAATGACAGTTAAAGTTGGGAAGTTTTCTCACGTATTTTCAGTTCAGGGGGGCCCCCTTAAGTGAAACCGATATTCGCGATTTTGCCAATAATAATGATATGTTTGATGACAGGATAGCCTCAGGCACACAAATTCAGTTCCAGAATGCAGATATTGAGGTAAATTTAGATGTAAGTTATTCCCTCACTCCTCAAGTTCCCACTGATGAGGATATATAGTATTTAGAGCGTCACTCGCACAATGGGTGAGCAATTTTAATATATCCATTAGAGCATTTGATGCTTTAATTTTTATTCTAAACAAATTTAAGAGCTGCGGATTACCGAAAGAAGGCAGACAATTTATGGGAACTCCTAAATCCATTATTAAAAAATCTATAGGATAAGGACCGTACTGTCATGTGGCAATTATTGAACACATTCATCAGCAGTTGTACCATATAAATGGCAAAATTCAAAAACCTACACTTTTGAGTGCAGCACATACCTCACATAAATGCTTGTCAAAATTTTAATTGTAAAACCAATCAATTTCAAATTTTGAAGTTTTTAAAAGTTTTTATAAATTTGCAGAGTAGTTTAATCGAAATAAGTCACAGAAATTTCCATATGGAAGCACCTATGCTCCCTCAAGGAGTAAAAGGTAAAGCTGATGATGATGAAATTGTATATCTGGGAGCAATTGCTCCTAGAAAAAATTTCTCATCATTTTATCTTATATAAAGGGTGATCCAATAGGAAGTACTTTTTCCAATAGGGTTATTTTGACAGTTCTTATGTGTCAACTGTCTTGTCTATATGACTTTTGTGTTCAGTATTCATTGCCATTTCATCATGAATAGACTTACGCCTGAACAACGTTTACTAATTGTGGAGACTTATTTCCAAAATCAGTGCTCAGTTAGAAATTGTTATAGAGCTCTTCGTTCACATTTTGGTCGTCATAATCGTCCCACTGAACGCACTATTCGAGAAGCCATAACCAAATTACGAACCAATTTAACCAATAACCAATCCAAGAGCGACCAATGAAACCCGAAAAAAGTACTGTTTGGTGCTGTTGATGGGCATCATCGGACCGTATTTTTTTAAATAATAATAAATTTGTTGCCAAAAATTCAAGATATTGGTGTAGCTGACTTGTGGTTTCAGCAAGATGGCGTGTACATGCTATACAGCTAACGATACAATCGTTTTATTGAGGGAAACGTTCGATGAAAACATCATCTCAAGAAGAGGACCTGTTAATTGGCCACCGAGATCTTGTGTTCTTACACCATTGGATTACTTTCTATGGGGATTTGTGAAATCTCTTGTTTACGTCGATAAACCCGAAACGATTAAAGCTATGGAAGCAAACATAACCCGTGCTATTCGCGGAATACCGGCCGATAGCTTGAAAGAGTGGTCGAAAATTGGACTCACAGAATGAACCATTTAAGGGAAAGTCGTGGGAAACATTTGAAGGAAATGTTCCATGGCATGAACCAAACTAACAATTTATTAAATAAAGATTTTCCTCAATACATTGATTATTATGTTTTATTTCAAAAAAAACATTAGGAAGCTCTTATTGAATCACCCTTTATTTAATACGAATTTATAGTATTTCAATTCAATTCAAAGAATTTCTAAATGTCTCACGATAATTTGTGGGGTTTTTATCTACTAATCTCACTTTTTTCCCAATCTGTTCTCACTTTGTCCCAACATTCCCGACTTATCAAACTCTTCATCAAACGAAATTGCTCGCAAACGTGAATACCGTCACCGTCAGGCTACCAAAATAAATTTAGTAAAATATCACCACAACAATGTTATAACCGTAAGACAATCCTAATGTGAGTTTCGCAAGGCTATTACAAAACGATTACCTCAAGGTCGGCCGGCACAAAATGTACACCGTAAGATAACCACAAAGCGATAATCGCAATGTCATAATAATGCGAATATCGCGAGGAAGCCAATGTGAGACATACGCAGGGCCACCGAATTGCGATCGACTTGCGACAAACTTGTTGGTGGAACTAGTTGATCGCAAGTACTGGTCGCCGACTATCATTGCGATGCCCGTATTGCATGCGGCACCCGCATTGAGATAAAGCTTAGAGTATCTTTCGACACTCCCATAATCTTACTGGGTATTCTTCCTCATTTGCCAGCCCTTACACTTCCCTTAAAATGTAGCAATGTTAAGCAATTTCAGTCGAATCTTTATGAACCACTATCGTTTTAAGCTCCGAGAAATAAAGTGTTAACATAATTTTAACTGGGTGCTCAAATCTTTCTCATACATATGAGTTAGCAAATACAACTGCTACAAATTTCTTATCTATTTGGGCATAGTTGAGTTTTTGTAGAATTCGGGATCCTAATCCATACTTAGGAAGGATGGCAATCGGCTTGTTAGAGTTGATCGGGGGGTTTTCGGTCTAATAATTCACCACACTGACCAATGCAGGTTCAGATCAGATCAGATCAGTTCGGATTGGAGTCACGCGCTGTAGCGCTAGACCCCTGGTACCTAGACACTATGGTCCGTTGTACATACCCATTCATCATTTCTGAATCTACACGGTCACTCTCGGGTTTCATCCTAGCCAAGATTGCCAGAATCATCGTAACCTTAAGTTTGCGTGCCTCCTGACAGTTAATGAACCATAGGCCAGTAAGTCTCTATCTTATATTGCATAAACTAGGGTATTCACATATGACGTGAAACCCTGTTTCATCTTGAAGCCCGCAGCCCCTACATAATGCAGAGTCTGACAATTTCATTTTGAATAGGTGACTAGGCCAATTGCTAGGCCAATTCTGTGTTTATCAAGACAAAGGAGGGAGTCCGAAGTTACCTTACAGAGACGTGGTAGGAACTTTTTCGTTTGCTTACTCGTTCTTAAACCATCCCATCTGCATAAGTGTTCATATTCAGAGGCTAGTTTTTAGGTTAAATTTAGCCTTGTTGTGCTGATTTCACAAGCAGGCTCTGGTCCAATAAATTAGTTGTTGCCCCCCCGGACAGCAAGTACGTCTATCATCCCATTGCCTATCACCCCACTGTGGCCAGGGACCCATACAATTTTTAAAAAGTTGTTTGAACCCAATTTGTTGAGATAGAAATTGGTTTCAAGGACCAACCTATATTTATAGCTCATGGAGTCCAGAGCTTTAATAGCTGCCTGGCTATCAGAACAAATGAAGATGGTTTGATCCACATTCTTCATATTTAGCAGGGTTTGTGTACAGATTAGTATGGCCCATTTCAGGAACCATCCGTATACAGAACCATACCAGACTCTGGAGGATAGACACCAGGTAGCACAACCCAATCTTCCCGGTTCGGAATTTTGGTCACAAATTTTTTACTGAAGTTAAAAGTGGGAATAATATCATCCGTGATCAT
>JANTOP010033338.1:0-25991 GCA_027564815.1 Symmerus nobilis | reverse complement strand
GCCACTGCTTTCATTACAATTTGTGTAGTAGAGTGCTGGGCGTAGCATTAAAGTCCATTCTTAATTATTTGAGTGTTTCTTGCGGGGATTTTTTGACATAAACATATGTTCCGTGGTCAATGACACATAAACAAAATAATAATTTAATTGGAATTTGAAATCATTTCCTTTAATTAATTTATTTATAAGTCTAAAGCAGCCAATTTTATATGGATAATTATCCCAAAAATTAAAGAAACTACCTCTTTCCCTGGGCCGTATTTTGACAGTTGAATTGGAAAGAAAACCCCGGAAGAAATATTCGGAACGGAAATGGATTCCATTAACTTATGTTTTTTATGTTTATCAAAATGTAGCAATAGCAACACAATATCGCTCATTACCACAAAAATATGCGAACAACAGTTAAAGGAAGTGATTCGCCAGCATTTTTGGTTTGAGGTAAATCGTTACGCTACCAGACCCCAATTTCCCTATTTAATATCACTTCCAACCTACATACAGTTTTCTGATGATTCAAAAATCGAATCGGACATCGTATGTGGCATCTGCTTTGATAAAATACAAGGATTCCATGAATACTATACAAATATCCGAGACATACATTTCAATGTAAAGAACGAGAAGGAAGTGTCGCTAGACGGCTTAGAGGTTCTAATCAAAACGGAATCGGATACCGTGATCGGTACAGATGATTTACCTGAAGTTAAGATTAATTTATCCGAATCATCAGCCGAAAAAATTGATAACAAAACAATTGATGTAAAACCGACGGTTGAATCGGATGATTCCGAATCGGATAATGAAGATAATTCTGAAAAGGATGACGATTATAATAATTCAAATGATAGTGATGAGACTGATGATGAAAAGATTACCGTTAAAGGTTTTCGTTCTTATATTTCCCCTACAAATTAACCGATTATCCGATTTCTTTTTCAGACAAATTAAGGAAACGTTCCCCGAGAAATAAACGTAAGAAATCCAGTCCAAATGATAAATGTGAAAATTACAAAATTATGTTTGAGAAGCTACGAGATAAATTAACGTTGTACTTTACATTTCGTTGTGATCTGTGTTCGGTAGCGCTTAATTCATTAATTGAAGCAAGAAGTCATTACCGAACTGTTCACAACCGAAAAGGTTATTTAGTGTGTTGCGATCGTCGGTTTTTGGAGTACACACGGATTTTTGAACATTTAGAATGGCATAGTAATCCAGAAGCGTTTAAGTATGTTTAATAAACCATGATAATTAATCAATTCATTAAAATATCATTGATCAGGTGTTCGCTTTGTGCGAAAACATTCATCGATGGTACGTGTTTAAAGAAACATATTAAAGATACCCATAAAGCGAATGATGGGGGACCGTTTAAGTGTCCGGATTGTGACAAAATCTTTGGCCGGAAAAATTCATTTAATCTACATGTCCGTTCGATACATCCAAAGGATGGTAAACGATTTAAATGTAGTGAATGCGATCGAATGTAATAATTTTGATTACCTGAGAAACCACCAAATAGAAATTAATTATTTTAACTTCTAGGTTTGCGTTAGAAAGTTTATATCGAAATCATTTCAAACGAGTCCATCAAAACAGCCATATGTGCGACATATGTGCGAAAATATTTAAATGCCCGAAATCGTACGAGCTCCACTACCAAGTGGTGCACACAAAAGAAACGGAAAAGGTGCAGTGTGACTTGTGTGGTGCTTGGTTGAAACACGCGTCCGCTTTAAAGGAACACATTCGCCGGCAGCACAATCGAAAGAATACCGCCCCGCTAATGTGTGAATTTTGTAATAAAATGTATGAACATCGAGATGCGTTGACCCGACATCATCGTAGTATGCATTCAACGGTATCGTTTACGTGTCACGTATGCGGTAAAATATTTAAACGGGCGAAAAATTTAAAAGTAATTTATTTAAAAATGAAATATTTTCACAATTTAATTATTTTATTATTTTAAGGAACATGTGGCTATCCATATGGGAATCAAGGATTTGTATACGTGTTCATTTTGTCCGAAAACATTTCGATCGTATGCGAATATGTGCACGCACCGGAAACGGGATCATCCCATTGAATGGCAAGAAACGAAATTGATGGGAAATCGATTCGCTTAATTTTATTTATTCGATTTTTATGTACAGAAATTTAAATTAATTATTAATATTTTGTAAGAGTTTATATAGCGTGTAAATACATATTTTTTATATTAAATTAACATTTAATACGTCGACCGGTTATGGGTTAAATATATACAGAGATTTATGGAATATAAAAATAGCTTTATTGATTGGAATGTAATAAAAATAAAGAAAACGTTGATTAAACACTAGTTTTGACATCAATTCCATCCATTTTAAGATGTTTGGATTGTTCATATTCGATCGGATGGGCTTTCTTTCGATGCGCATACATGTTAGCTCTTGACCGAAATGTTCTCGGACAAAAACTACATGTATACAGTTCCTTGTTGCCCGAATGTATAGCCATATGTTCCTTTAATGTTAACGTTTGCTTAAAAGATTTATCACAAATGTGGCATGTGTAGGAAATGTTTGAATGATGACATCGAATGTGATTCATTAACGATTTACGATTCGTTGTAGTTTTCCCACAATATTTACATGTTTGTGGTATATTTTGTCGTTTATGTTGCCAATTCATGTGTTCTTTCAGCATACCGACATGTTTTAACCATGATCCACATATATCACACTTCACCTTTTGCATTGTATTCGTATGAACGACTTTGTAATGAAGTTCATACGCTTTGGAACATTTAAAGAATTTCGCACATATGTCACATATACGGGAATCAGAATTTTCATGAACTTTCCGTATATGATACCGTAATGATTCCTTGATTTTAAACCTAAAATAAAATATAATCTTTTATTCTTTTCCGTTCGTTAATTAATTGGAAATCGAAGTACTTCTTTTGACATTGATTACACTCTATATTTTCGTTCTCTGGATGGATGGTCTTCATATGATATACGAAAGGGTTCCGACGTGTAAATGTCATGTCACATTGATCACATTTATAGCTTCTAGCGGCATGGATTTCCTTTATATGTTTCCTCATACACGTACCGTCTACGAATGTTTTATTACATGTTGTACATCTAATAAATAAATATCATTTAACTCGTTTATATGTTAAAAAAATGATTTAATTAATTAACATAAATTTCTCTGGATCGTCGTGCCATTCTAAATGATCAACAATTCGTCCGTAATCGGAAAACGGCCGGTCACAATCCGAACACATCAAATAACCTTTACGATTGTGTTGGGAACGGTAATGTTTTCGGGCTTCGTCCAATGATTGAAGGGATACCGAACATAATTGACATTGCATTGAGAATCGAAGTAAAAATTTATCATAATTCTTTTCTAAAATTACTTTCCAACTCTCCGGTTTCGGATCTTTCGATTTTTTAGTTGTTAATTCATGGGATGGTTTTCTCCTCACTAAAAATAAAATCTGGAAGTATCACCGGATGTAAATATAATCGAGGATCTTACCTTTTTTGGATCTAGAACTTGGTTTTGGACTTTCTTCCATATCCGATTTACCGACACCTTTTTTTACATCAAATTTAGTTTCATTCTGTTCGTCCGGTGTTTCCGTCGTATTATAATCAACATTATCTGATAAATTGTTTATAGAGAGCTCCGGTTCCGGTTCTTCCTTGATAATATTTTCACAGAAAAAAGTATTCGCTAATTTCTGTTCCTTAAATTGATCGTGAATTGTTCGCACTTCCAAATAAAATTCATGGAAAGTGGTGACCTTTTCTAAACAGGATTTGCATATAATAATTATCCGTTCATTTATCTGGAAATTTTAATTATCATAAATAGAAATTGAACGAGACTTTCAATTGAAATTACAAAGTAAACGTTACGTTACCTCCCAGAAATGTAACCGTAAAACGTCGGTCAAACTTTCATTTCCGGTTTTTGTTGGGTACAAGGATTGGTAATCTTCGGAATCGGAATTATTTAAACATAAAATACATATTTTTGTATCCATTTTTATTTAAAATTAAAAAAAGAAGAAATTTTTTGTTGTTTGTTATTGTTTACGTCCTATTGGCTACGAATTATCTGACGTTTGGAAGTTTGTTTACACTCGTACGATGGCATATAAAAGAAGCTAAATACAAGCTAACGGGAGAATTCTATCAACAGAAAATAATCATAGTTTTTTATTTAAATGAAAAGATGGATACAAAAATATGCATTTTGTGTTTAACTAATTCCGATTTCGAAGATTATAAATCCTTGTTCCCAACAAAAATCGGAAATGAGAGTTTGAACGAAGTTTTACGGTTACATTTCTGGGAGGTACAGGTAACGCTAATTTGGGATTTCAATTGAAATCGAAAGTCTCAGAATTTCTATTTAAATTAATTAAAAATTTCCAGGTAAATGAACGGATAATTATTATGTGCAAATCCTGTTTGGAAAAGGTCACCACTTTCCATGAATTTTATTTGGAAGTACGAGCCATTCACGATAAATTTAAGGAACAGAAATTTAATTCTTTTTTCTGTGAAAATATTATCAAGGAAGAGCCGGTACCAGAGATCTCTATAAACAATAATTTATCAGATAATGTTGATTATAATACGACGGATACGCCGGACGAACAGAATGAAACTAAATTCGATGTGAGAACAGGTGTCGGTAAATCGGATAAGGAGAAAAGTCCAAAACCAAGGTCTAGATCCAAGAGAGGTAATATCCTCGAATATATTTCCATTTCCAGCAATTATTCCGGTTTTTAATTTTAGTGAAGAGAATACCATCCAATGATTTAAAGACGGAAAAATCAAAAGATGTTAAACCGGAGAGTTGGAAAGCAATTTTGGAACAGAATTATGAGAACTTTTCACTACGATTTTCGATGCAATGTCAACTATGTTCGGTATCCCTTCAGTCATTGAACGATGCCCGAAAACATTACCGTTCCGAACACAATCGTAAAGGTTATTTGATATGTTCGGATTGTGATCGACGGTTTTCAAATTACAAACAAATTGTTGGTCATTTAGAATGGCATGAAGATCCAGAGAAATTTATGTTAATTAATCAAATCATTTCTATATTCTAAAAACGATTTAAATTATATTTAATATTTATTAGATGCTCAACATGTAATAAAACATTCGTCGACGGTACTCGTTTGAGATATCATATACAGAAAATCCATGCTACTGGAATGTACAAATGTGACCAATGTGACATGACATTTACGCGTCAGAATCCCTTAATATATCATATGCAGACTGTACATTCAGAGAACGAAAATGAATGTAATCAATGTAAAAAGAAGTACTTCGATTTGTAATTAATTACCGGAAAGAAATAAATAAAACAACACATTTTATTTTAGGTTTAAAACCGACGTATCATTACGGTATCATATTAAGAAAGTTCATGAAAATTCTGATTCCCGTATATGTGATGTATGTGCGAAATTCTTTAAATGTTCCAAAGCTTATGAACTTCACCACAAAGTCATGCATACGAATACAATACAAAAGGTACAGTGCGATATATGTGGATCCTGGTTAAAACATATCGGTATGCTGAAGGAACACATGAATTATCAACATAAACTACCAACTGTACCACAAATATGTAAATATTGTGGGAAAACTGCGACCAATCGTAAATTGTTAATGAATCACATTCGATGTCATCATTCAAACATTTCCTACACTTGCCAAATTTGTGATAAATCATTTAAACATACGGTAGCGTTAAAGGAACATATGGCTATACATTCGGGGAACAAGGAACTGTATACATGTGGGTTTTGTCCGAAGACATTCCGGTCAAGAGCTAACAAGTGTGCACATCAAAAGAAAGCGCATCCGATCGAATATCAACAATTCAAAGATCTTAAAACGGCTGGAATTGATATCACAAATAGTGTTTAGTTTCCGTCTTGTCTCTTTTTAAAGAAAGATAAAATCACAGAGTAACAAAATGTTGATCGGATGGATACACAAGAAAGCCAAACAAAACTTTTCTTGGAACCGAACCCCCGCGAATGTCTTTATATATTATAAATAGATTTAAGTTAAATATTAAAATATGTTGAAGGACGTTAGTTGTATTTCAGTGTACTTACTTCTGCTGATAAAACTATTACATTGTGATGCCTGGACATTAACTCCCCATAATTATTCTATGCGTTCAATACTTGATCAAACATCTCACATACACCCTGTATAGTTCTAAAAGGTTAACTCATTAAAATAAAGTAAATTCATTAATCCTTCCGAGATGCCGAGAATTTTGTCTGGAAAAAGAGTATATGAACAGTGTAAATTGACTAAGGAATTGAATTGCTGTTGGTACTTGGTGGTACTTTGACTACGGTTGACTAAACGCAAGTAGTTCTTAGAGAAAAAGCAGAATTCCTTATAGTATCCTGATTTCGGTTTACTAAACGCACGAAATTCTTAGAATTAAAGCAATAAAGGGCGAGATTGTCGGCTCAACTGGAAGCGAATAGAGGAACGTAGTTTCTGCACTAGCGATAAAGGATCTGAGTCGATAGCTCTATGGAAGCGAGTACAGATTGTCTGACATAAACCATTTTTTGGTCACAAAGCAAGCAAGTTTGGATTTCTATATTTTTTGGACTATTATTACTGATCATATTTATTTTATTTCAAAGTTAAAATTAAGAGACATTATTAAGAATAATTGAGTCACAAAGAAGTATAGTATTTCATGGTGTATCCGTTATTTGATAAAACGGCTTGATAGCGCCTTGCCATTGAGTCTAACAGTTTCCGCCATCCTTCAAAGCCTTTAATTTTGTCAGCGATCTTTTTACATCCAGCCACAAATTCTCAATCGAATTTAAATTCCGAGGGAGTGCTGGCTACTGTGTTTGGGGTCATTAACTTGCTGTTAGAATTAAATAATCGGCATTTCTTGTCAGCAAACGCGGTAGCATCACATTTTTCAGTGTATTTATTCTTGTTCGGATGGTTTTCATACAGTTTTTTTTAACGGATCTGATCCGGGCAATTGCCCGAATATCTTTCGTCCTCGCAGATGTATTTGCCGCAGCAAGGGTTCTCGATGAGGACTTCTGGCGCCTACATGGCCAAGTATATAGTTCATACTTGACTAGAAGTGGCAAATGGGTTTTTTCTAACAATTTGAACGACCTTGTGTCTTCTCTGCAGCTCGTTTTCCTCGGTCTACCTCATGTTTCAATTTTATTTTTGAATCGTGCTTTAACAGTGTATAGAAAAGAGAAAATAGAAAATAAAACGATCAATTTCAATCATTTAATTTCTTAATTAGTAGAATCTTTAATTTTTCGATTGAAATTATAACAAAATCCGGTAAGCACACGTACCCCCTTGTGAATCCGTTTCGATCGTGATGTCGCCTAGTGGTTGCCTGTATTCAAAGAGGTGACCAATGAAATCAAAACCTTTCAAACTTCAGATAAAACAGAATTCATCGGAGATAAACATCAACAGTCATTCGGATGAAAAAATGGATACAAAAATTTGTATTTTGTGTTTAACTAATCCCGATTTCGAAAATTACAAATCCTTGTTCCCAACAAAAATCGGAAATGAGAGTTTGAACGAAGTTTTACGATTACATTTCTGGGAGGTACAGGTAACGTCAATTTGGGATTTCAATTAAAAGTCTCCGAATTTCTATTTAAATGAAAAATTTCCAGGTGAATGAACGGATAATTATTATGTGCAAATCCTGTTTGGAAAAGGTCACTACTTTCCATGAATTTTATTTGGAAGTGCGAACAATTCACGATCAATTTGAGGAACAGAAATTAGCGAATACTATTTTCTGTGAAAATATTATCAAGGTAGAGCCGGAACTGGACATTCCTATAAACAATTTATCGGATAATGTTGAAAATGATACATTGGATATGCCGGACGAACAGATTGAAAGTAAATTCGATGTGGGAAAACTTGTGGGTAAATCGGATAAGGAGGAAAGTCCAAAACCATGGTCGGGATCCAAGAAAGGTAAAAACCTCGAATATATTTCCATCCGGTGATTATTCCGGCCTCTATTTTTAGTGAAGAGAAAACCATCAAATGAATTAACGACTAGAAAATCGAAAGATGCTAAACCGGAGAATTGGAAATTAATCTTGGAAAAGAATTATGAGAAATTTCTACTGCGATTCTTGATGAAATGTCAATTATGTTCCGTCTGCTTCGCATCTTTGGACGATGCCCGAAAACATTACCGCTCTGATCACAATTGTAGAGGTTATTTGGTGTGTTCGGATTGTGACCGACGGTTTTCCAATTACAAACAAATTGTTGATCATTTAGAATGGCATGAAGATTCGGAGAAATTTATGTTCATTAATCAAATCAATTTTTTTTTCTAAAAATGATTTAAATGATATTTCATATTTATTAGATGTACAACATGTAATAAAACATTCTTAGACGGTACTCGTTTGAGAACACATATACGGCACATCCATGGGGATAGAATGTACAAATGTGATCAATGTGATGCGACATTTCCACGTCAGAATGCCTTAACATATCATATGCAGACCGTACATTCAGAGATTGAAATGGAATGTAATCAATGTAAAAAGAAGTATTTCGATTTGTAATTAATTAACAGAAAGAAATGAATAAAACAACATATTTTATTTTAGATTTAAATCCGACGCATCATTACGCTATCATATTAGGAAAGTTCATGAAAATTCTGATTCCCGTATATGTGACATATGTGCGAAATTCTTTAAAAATTCTACAAACTATGAACTTCATTACAAAGTCATGCATACAAACACAATTCAGAAGGTGCAGTGCGATATATGTGGATCCTGGTTAAAACATATCGGTATGCTGAAGGAACACATGAATTATCAACATAAACTACCAAATGTACCACAAATTTGTAAATATTGTGGAAAAACTGCGACCAATCGTAAATTGTTAATGAATCACATCCGATTTCATCATTCAAATACTTCCTACACTTGCCAAATTTGTGATAAATCGTTTAAACAATCGAAAAGATTAAAGGAGCATATGGCTGTACATTCGGGCAACAAGGAACTGTATACATGTAGTTTTTGTCCGAAAACACTACGATCAAGTGATTCCATGTATGCACATCGAAAGAAAGCGCATCCGGTCGAATATCAACAATCCAAACAACTTAAAATAGATAAAATTAAAGTAGATGCTAGTAACTAGACAACGTTGTAACAGATTTTAATATTTATTAAATTTTAGTATAAATAAAACCAATTTATATTTATGCCTTCTCTGTTACAATTTTAATTTCTATATGATTCTTATAAATTTAATTCTAACTAAACCTATTTTATTTTTATTATTTATTTATTTTTATTATATATTAACGAAATATGAATATATGTACATATTTCGTGAGGTACCGTTACCTATTCATTCAGTGTTGATATTTCAGATGTGCCCTACAACATTTTGTTCTATTACAATCCGATTGTTTTTTTAAAGACCGGTTCCGAAATATAAAAATTATGTTATTGATTTTGATAAAATTGATAATTTACAGCAACTTCCACCTACCGCAACAAAACAAAAAAATCCAGAACCATTATTTTTTAGAAATAATTAATAAAAATAATTCAAATCCCAACGACTTGGTATGTAAGCCGGGTATATGGGACATTCCATTATGCCCTCTACCAAATGAATTGGTCTATTTCCGTTGTATGAAAAACATCCCCAAACCTGTTTATAAAAAAAATCTATTAATTCGAGGCATATCCTTGTGAAACTGTTTCGATCGTGATTGAAACTGGTGGTTGCCTGTATTCAAGGTGACGACCAATGAAATCAAACCTTTCAAACTTCAGATAAAACAGAAGTCAACGGAAAAAACATCAACAGAAAATATATTTTTTCATTCAAATGAAAAAATGGATACAAAATTATGCATTTTGTGTTTAACTAATTCCAATTTCGAAAATTACAAATCCTTGTTCGCAACAAAAATCGGAAATGAGAGTTTGAACGAAGTTTTACGGTTACATTTCTGGGAGGTACAGGTAACGTCAATTTGGAATTTCAATTGAAAGTCTCAGAATTTCTATTTAAATTAAAAATTTCCAGGTGAATGAACGGATAATTATTATGTGCAAATCCTGTTTGGAAAAGGTCACCACTTTCCATGAATTTTATTTGGAAGTGCGAACAATTCACGATCAATTTAAGGAACAGAAATTAGCGAATACTATTTTCTGTGAAAATATTATCAAGGAAGAACCGGAACCGGAGCTCTCTATAAACAATTTATCGGATAATGTTGATTATAATACGACGGAAACACCGGACGAACAGAATGAAACTAAATTCGATGTGAACAAAGGTGTCAGTAAATCGGATAAGGAGGACCAAACCAATCCAAAACCAAGTTCGAGATGCAAGAGAGGTACAATTTTCGAATATTTTTTCAACCGGTGATTTTTCCGATTTTTAATTTTAGTTAAGAGAATACCATCCAATGACTTAAAGACGGAAAAATCAAAAGATGCTAAACCCGAGAGTTGGAAAACAATTTTAGAAAGGAATTATGAGAAATTTTTACTTGGATTCTCGATGCAATGTCAACTATGTTTGGTATCCCTTCAATCATTGAACGATGCCCGAAAACATTACCGTTCCGAACACAATCGTAAAGGTTATTTGGTGTGTTCGGATTGTGAACGACGATTTTCCAATTACAAACAAATTGTTGATCATTTAGAATGGCACGAGGATCCAGACAAATTTATGTTAATTAATCAAATCATTTTATTATTCTAGAAACGAGTTAAATAATATTTAATTATTAGATGTACAACATGTAATAAAACATTCGTAGACGGTACTCGGTTAAGTAAACATATACAGCATATCCATGGTGATAGAATTTACAAATGTGACCAATGTGAAACCACGTTTACACGACAGAATCCCTTAATATACCATATGCAGACCGTACATTCAGAGAACGAAAATGAATGTAATCAATGTGAAAAGAAGTATTTCGATTTGTAATTAATAAACGGAAAGAAATGAATAAAACAACATATTTTATTTTAGATTTAAATCCGACGCATCATTACGCTATCATATTAGGAAAGTTCATGAGAATTCTGATTCCCGTATATGTGACATATGTGCGAAATTCTTTAAGAATTCCAAAAACTATGAACTTCATTACCAAGTTATGCATACGAATACAATGCAAAAGGTCAAGTGCGATATATGTGGATACTGGTTGAAGCATTACGGTATGCTAAGGGTGCACATGAATTATAAACATAAACAACCAGATGTACCACATATTTGTACATATTGTGGGAAAACGGCGACCAATCGTAAATATTTATTGAATCACATTCGACGTCAACATTCAGATATTTCCTTCCCTTGCCAAATTTGTGATAAATCGTTTAAATATGCGTTAGCATTAAAGGAACATATAGCTATACATTCGGGTAACAAGGAACTGTATACGTGTGGTTTTTGTCCGAAAACATTCCGATCAAGAGCTAACAAGTGTAAACATCGACAGAAAGCGCATCCGGTCGAATATCAACAATACAAAGATCTTAAAATGGCTGGAATTGATGTCAACTAATAGTATTTAATCAACGTTTTTATTTATTTAAATACATTCCAATAATATAACTAATTTAAAGAATTTTTATATTCGATAAATCTCTGTATATATTCAGCCCAAAGTCGTTCGATGTATTAAATGTCAATTTAATTTAAAAAATATTTATTCATAGTATTATTACGATAAATAAAATATTAATAATTTATTTTCTGTACATAAAAATCGAAAATAAAATATCAAAATTTAAGGGAATCAATTTCTCATGAATTTCGTTTATTTGCCATTTAATGGTTTAACGTTTAACCTGTATCGGCTAAAACAAATTTCCACGTGAACGTTGCGATGATTAACTTCCATAGGCCTATCGTGCCTTGTGCCCTAGCAAATAAGTTCCTGTTAAAGGAAAATACAGAGAAAATTAAGTGTTTACTTTTGTTGCTCGTCACTGTATTTGTTAAGTCTTTTCTGTTGTAGGTGATGTTTAAAAATAAAACAATCGATTCAACGTTATAATAAAATATAATTTATTGTTTATTATTCAAAATAATAAAATTAAACTTTCACTTAAATATAGAAGCAACAAACATAAAAAAAAATGGTTCATGTCAGACAACCTGTACTAGCTTCTATAGAGCTATTGACTCAGATCCTTTATATCTAGTGTAGAAACAACGTTCCTCTATTCGCTCTCAATTGAGCCGACAATCTATCCCTTTATTCGCTTAATTCTAAGAATTTCTTGCATTTAGTAAACCGAAGTCAGGGTACTACAAGGAATTCTGCATTTTCGCTAAGAACTGCTTGCGTTTAGTCAACCGTAGTCAGAGTACCACCAAGTACCAAAAGCAATTCAACTTCTTAGTCAATTTACACTATTCATATACTCTTTATCCAGACAAAATTAGCATCTCGGAAGGATTAATGAATTGACTTTATTTTAATGAGTTATAGAATAATTATGGGGAGTTATGTAATAGTTTTATCAGCAGAAGTACACTGAAATAAAAATAGCGGCCTTTCAACATATTTTAATATTTAACTTAAATCTATTTATAATATAAACAATATTTGCGGGTGTTCGGTTCCAAGAAAAGTTTTGTTCGGCTGCCTTGTGTATCCATCCAATCAACATTTTGTTACTCTGTGATTTTATCTCCTCATCTTTAAGTAATCACAGTGGTGATTTTACAATGAGACAAGACTAAACACTATCTTTGACATCAATTCCAGTCATTTTAAGGTCTTTGAATTGCTGATATTCGATCGGATGCGCTTTTTTTCGATGTGCATACATGTTAGCATTTGATCGGAATGTTTTCGGACAAAAACTACATGTATACAGTTCCTTGTTCCCCGAATGAATAGCCATATGTTCCTTTAACGCTACCGTTTGTTTAAACGATTTATCACAGATTTGGCAAGTGTAGGAAATATTTGAATGTTGACTTCGAATGTGAATCAATAAAAATTTACGATTGGTCGCAGTTTTCCCACAATATGTACAAATTTGTGGTACAGCTGGTTGCTTATGTTTATAACTCATGTGCACCCTCAGCATACCGTAATGCTTCAACCAGTATCCACATATATCGCACTTCACCTTTTCCATTGTATTCGTATGCATGACTTTGTAATGAAGTTCATAGTTTTTGGAATTTTTAAAGAATTTCGCACATATATCGCATATACGGGAATCAGAATTTTCATGAACTTTCCTAATATGATAGCGTAATGATGCCTCGTATTTAAATCTAAAATAAAAAATGTTGTTTTATTTATTTCCTTCCGTTAATTAATTACAAATCGAAATACTTCTTTTCACATTGATTACATTCATTTTCATTCTCAGAATGTACAGTCTGCATATGATAAGTTAAGGGATTCTGACGCGTAAATTTCGTGTCACATTGGTTACATTTGTAAATTCTAGCACCATGGATATGCCGTACATGTGTTCGCAAACGAGTACCATCTACGAATGTTTTATTACATGTTGTACATCTAATAAATAAATCTTAAATATCATTTAACTCGTTTTTAGAATAAAGAAATGATTTGATTAATTAACATAAATTTCTCTGGATCTTGATGCCATTCTAAATGATCAACAATTTGTTTGTATTTGGAAAACCGTCGGTCACAATCCGAACACACCAAATAACCGTTACGATTGTGTTTGGAACGGTAATGTTTTCGGGCATCGTTTAATGACTGAAAGGATACTGAACATTGTTGACATTGCATCGAGAATCTAAGTGAAAATTTCTCATAATTCTTTTCCAAAATTGCTTCCCAACTCTCCGGTTTAGCATCTTTCGATTTGCTCGTCTTTAAATCAATAGATGTTATTCTGCTCACTAAAAATACAAACCGGAATAATCGTCTGATGGAAATATATTCGACTTGGTTATATGGTTATACTTGGACTATAACTTGGTTTTGGACTTTCCTCCTTATCCGATTTACCGATACAAGTTCCCACAACGAATTTACTTTCATTCTGTTCGTCCAGCATATCCGTCGTATTATATTCATCATTATCCGATAAATTGTTTATCGAAATGTCCAGTTCCGGCTCTTCCTTGATAATATTTTCACAGAAAAAAGAATTAAATTTCTGTTCCTTAAATTGATCGTGAATTGTTCGTACTTCCAAATAAAATTCATGGAAAGTGGTGACCTTTTCTAAACAGGATTTGCACATAATAATTATCCGTTCATTCACCTGGAAATTTTTAATTAATTTAAATAGAAATTCTGAGACTTTCAATTGAATTGAAATCCCGAACGTTACCTGTACCTCCCAGAAATGTAATCGTAAAACTTCGTTCAAACTCTCATTTCCGATTTTTGTTGGGAACAAGGATTTGTAATCTTCGAAATCGGAATTAGTTAAACACAAAATGCATATTTTTGTATCCATTTTTTCATTTAAATGAAAAGTATGAAATTTTCTGTTGATGTTTTTCTCGGTTGACTTCTGTTTTATCTGAAGTTTATAAGGTTTGATTTCATTGGTCGCCTTCTTGAATACAGGCAACCACCGGGCGTCATTTTTATATTTCCTTCTTTTATCCCCTGAGGGAATTGAATCCGCGTCCTTTGGATCAGAAACCTGTGAAGGAACCCACTCCTAATTTTCTTTCAGCTTACCACCAGGGTTCCTTTCCTTTTTTGTTTGGCAGAATGGCAGAAACTTTATTTCCACCGAACTATTAAATTTCTCAAGAAGCAATACCAATAATTTCTCAACAATATCTTAAATTTTGCCAACAAAATTCCTTTTCGTTGGGCAAACCAAATTCGCAAACTCAATCAATTAATATTTATCTTGAATGGCAGAAACTTTATTCACTAAATATGTATTCAATATGCAATAACAATAATTTTCTCAACAATAACCAACCAATTTATTTACCTTAACTCGAACTACGTGGTATGAAGTTGATCACGGATAAAAGAACACTTGAATTCTCTTTCAAATGATTTTTTCTTTTAGCGACTCGGTTTTTATTTTTGCTTGCCGTGCATTTTCATGAGGTAGCAATTCATTTTTCTTTTAGGTCAAATATCGCTTAATATATTAATTATCCAATTAACTGCTACCTCCTGAAACTGCACACTTGCAATTACAGCCGGTTCAGGGCTGGGAATCGCCGTGTATTATTCAAGACAGAACATCATCACGATAGAAACGGTTTTACAAGGAGCCCTGCATATTTGTTATCTATATACATATAATAAAAGAAAGCGTTGTATGTCTGTATTACGATGGTCGTTAAAAGGCCTCTTAGAGAATTTTGACCGTGCGGCCCCCTCATTCTACTCCAAAAAATTAAAAAAATCACCTACAAGTATCAATACTTTATCTCAACTCTAAAGCGACCCCCCAAGAGGCTTACTTTTTCCCATTGAAATAACATACGACTTAACATTTAATTTTTTTTCTCCGACAATTATGTCGCAAAAATTCTGAAACTTTGGGGAATTATTAACAATAACTCGTACTATTTGGTACTATTTTTTTATTAGCTTTATATTACACCGTTCTACAAAATTGCACTTTTTTTTCTCCCATGAGAAATTCCAAATGCACATGATAGTGGAGCATAAGTAAATACTTTTGTTGTTTACAGTTTTTCTAGATCAAATGCTTTTGGCACTTAACACGCCACCCAGAAATATTTCCAATAATCACCAACACCTTTATTCCATGTATATTTTTATTTAGGAAAGCTAAAAAATTAGCTCAAGTTGATACCTGTAATCGACTCTTACCAAAACTGCTTTTTCCCGGCTCCCTACACAAATTTTACAAGACTGTCCAACCGCAATTATTGTCTATTCATTTCTTATTTCGTTTCGATCGCATTTTTTGCTTGCCGTGCATTATCATGACTCATGAGGCAGCAATTTATTTTTATTTTATTTTCTTTTTCAGCTCAACTAGCGTTTTTTATAATTATTAAATAAATTACTGCCTCTCGATACTACAAGTTTGCAATTCTTGCCGGTTCAGGGCTGGAATTAAATCAAATAAAATTTGTCCATTCAAAAATCTAAAAAAAATAGGCAAACAAATGAAGTAAAACTGCAAAATAAATTTGTCATTGAAACGTTAAATTTGAACGGTTGAGTTTATTTTATTATTAATATTTCTAAAATCTTTATTGATTTTTTATTGTTGCGGTGGGTGGAAGTTGGTGTAAATTGCTAATTTCCATCAAAATTGATAACCGATCAATTAAAAAACAATTGGATTGTAATAGAATAAAGAAACTGTTGTCTAATTACTAGCATCTACTCCAATTCCATCCATTTAAAGATGTTTGAATTGTTGATATTCGGCCGGGTGCGCTTTCTTTCGATGTGCATACATGTTAGCATTTGATCGGAATGTTTTCGTACAAAAACTACATGTATATAGTTCCTTGTTTCCCGAATGTATAGCCATATGTTCCCTTAATCTTATCGATTGTTTAAACGATTTATTACAAACATGACAAGGATAGGAAATGTTTGAATGATGCCATCGAATGTGATTCAATAACGATTTTCGATTGTTCGTAGTTTTCCCACAATATTTACAAATTTGTGGTACACCTTGTCGTTTATGTCGCCGATTCATGTGGTCCTTTAGTAAGTGGATATGTTTTATCCATGTACCACATATATCGCACTTCACCTTCTCCATAGTGTTCGTATGGACGACTTTGTAATGCAGTTCATAGGTGCGGGAACATTTGAAGAATTTGGAACATATATCACATGTGCGGGAATCAGAATTTTCATGAACCTTCTTAATATGAGACCGTAATGATTCCTCGGTTTTCAACCTAAAATAAAATAAGCTCTTTTCGTCATTTCTATCCGTTAATTTATTACAAATCGAAATACTTCTTTTCACATTGATTACATTCTATATTTTCATTCTCTGGATGAATGGTCTTCATATGATAGACATAGGGATTCCGATATGAAAATGCCACGTTGCATTGGTCACATTTGTACGTTCTGGCACCATGGATATCCTTTATATGTCTTCTCATACACGTACCATCTACGAATGGTTTATTACATATTGAACATCTAATAAATAAATATGAAATATCATTTAATTCATTTTTAAGGATTAAAATGATCTAATTAATTAACATAAATCTAGCCGGATCGTCATGCCATTCTAAATGATCAACAATTCGCCCGTAATCGGAAAACGGTCGGTCACAATCCGAACAAATCAAATAACCGTTACGATTGTGTTCCGAACGGTAATGTTTTCGGGCCTCGTTCAAAGATGCAAAGGAGACGGAACATAATTGACATTTCATCGAGAATCGTTGTATAAATTTCTCATAATTCTTTTCCAAGATTAATTTACAACTCTCCGGTTTAGCATCTTTCGGTATTCTTCTCACTAAAAATAGAAGCTGGAATAATCACCGGAGGGAAATATATTCGAGGATCTTACCTTTCTTGGATCCGAAACTTGGTTTGGGACTGTCCTCCTTATACGATTTACCGACACCGTTTTTCACATCGAATTCACTTTCATTGTGTTCGTCCGGCATGTCCGTATCATACTCACCATTATCCGATAAATTGTTTGTAGAAATTTCAAGTTCCGGCTCTTCTTTGATATTACATTCATAGAACGGAGTGTTCGAACATTTTTGTTCCTTAAATTGATCGTGAATGGTTCGGACTTCCAAGTAAAATTCATGGAAAGTGGTGACTTTTTCCAAACAGGATTTACACATAATAATTATCGGTTCATTCATCTGGAAATTTATAATTAATTTAAATAGAAGTTCCGACTTTCCGAGACTTTCAATTGAAATTCCAAATTAACGTTACCTGAACCTCCCAGAAATGTAATCGCAAAACCTCGTCTAAATTATCATTTCCGATCCTGGTTGGGTATAAAGATTGATAATCTTCCGGATTTGTTAAACACAAAATACAGATTTTCGAATCCATTTTTATACAGATGGTTTGTTGTTGTTTGGTTTGGCTTTTATCTGAAGTTTCATAGTTTTGATTCTTTTGATCGCGACGCCTTCTACACACTTGGAAATGTCAAAAAACCAAAACAGAAGAAATCGCGTGTTTGGTTTAATTTTGTTTTCTTTCTTAAAATCTTTTTAATTCAATAAATAATAATGGGAAAAATAAAAACGGAACAGGTTGAAGGGGAGGTTAAGATCAAACAAGAAGATTCCTACGATGATAAACTGAAACATGTAAGTGTGATTGCAAAACCGATGGCTTCAAAAAAATTGACCAAAAAATGCTACAAACTGGTGAAAAAAGGTAAATAAAATCATAATCCAATTCAAATCAATCGATTTTAAACAAATTAATTATAATTCCCAGCTTCACAACAGAAAAACTTCTTGAGAAATGGTTTAAAAGCGGTACAAACCTACTTGAGGAAAGGTGACATTGGGTTGGTATAATTATAAACATAACCACAAATCTACAGATCTGGTTTAACATTTCCTTATTTTCAGAATCGTTATATTTGCTGGTGATGTATCGCCAATCGAAATAATGTGTCATTTACCCGGTGTATGTGAGGACAAAGGGATCCCATACGCTTACATACCAAGCAGACGGGATTTGGGTGCCGCGATGGGCGTTAAGAGGGGTACGGTTGCGGTTTTGGTGCGAGAACATCCCGATTACAAAGAAACATTTGATGAATTGAAATCGGAAATTTCTTTATTACCAATTCCTGTTTAAATTATTTTTATTTTCATTAATATTTCTAAATTGAATTTTGTTTTTTCTTTGGGGTGGGTGGGAGTTGTTGTAAATTATTAATCTCTTCAAAATCGATAACGATCTGTTTATTTTTCGGAATAAATTGTCGAAATTGAACACCAGCCGCCCTTAACATTCGTTTCGATGCAATCGTTGTTGGTTTATCCTTATACTTATCCGATAAGTAGACAATTTCCGATATTCCCGATTGAATGATAACCTTGGAACATTCGTTGCAGGGAAACAATGCTACATATATCGTACATCCATTGGTATCGGCGATATTCTTATTTAATATCGCATTTAATTCGGCATGACAAACGTACATATATTTACTGTCTAATGATTGTGGATCATCGGATTTGGTCCATGGGAATTCATCATCGCTACATCCACGTGGAAATCCGTTATAACCGATGCCCACTATACGATTCGTTGAATCAACGATACAAGCACCGACTTGCGTTGATGGATCCTTGCTACGTTTCGCTGATAGAAATGCAGTTGCCATAAAATATTCGGACCAGTCTAGATGATTTTCACGTTTACCGGTGGTGGGTTGATTTTCTACAATTACACTATTGGGTTTATCCATTGTTTTTAATGATAAATGTTAATTTATTTAATAATGATTATAAATAAATAAATAAGTGATGATGAAAGACTGATTGGCGCCAAATAAACCGTCAAATTGTCTTGCAAAATGGGAGAGGATGTGTGTAACCCTATCGGTAAAAATGCGATGCGTATGTGTGCCCAGAATAAAGTGCCAAACGTAATGGGCGTTTTAGAGTTATGTATTAGTCTTAAAAATGTATGAATATTTTAATTCATAAGTTTGGATCTTTTAATTTAAGAATTTTTTTACTCAAAATTTTCTTAGGAAATTTTATAAAGTAGCAAGTTTCAAAAATCTAGCTTAAGAAATAATGAAGTTACGCACGCACTAGTCTTAAAAATATATGAATAATTTACCTCATAAATTTGGTTCTTTTAATTAAAAAATTTCTTTACTCTAAATTTTCAAAGGAAAGTCTATAAAACCTGTGCAAGGATCTAATTGTGGATCCTTCAGAAATATTTGCACCAAGTTTCAAAAATCTAGCTTAAGAAATAATGGAGTTATGCACTTGTCTTAAAAATATATGAATAATTTACCTCAAAAATTTGACTCTTAATTTCATAATTTTTTTCCTCAAAATTTTCTTAGGAAATTATGTAAAACCTGTATAAAGATCTGATTGTGGATTCCTCAAGAATATCTCTACCAAGTTTCAAAAATCTAACTTAAGAAATAATGGAGTTACGCACTAGGCCTAAAAATATATAAATATTTTACTTCATAAATTTGACTGTTTTAATTTAAGAGTCTTTTTTACTCAAAATTGTCTAAGGAAAGTGTATAAACCCGTATACGGATCAAATTGTGGATCTTTTAAAAATGTCTGTACAAAGTTTCAGAATTTTAGCTTAAGAAATAGTGCAGTCATGACTTAGTTATAGAAATAAATGAATCCAGAATTTTTTTTTGGATTTTAAAAATATAAGTTTTCCGGGTCGGGATCCTACTGGTTTTTAAATATTGATAGATCACTCTAAGTATCTCCTATTTGAATAAATTTCGAAATTTTAAAATATAAAATTTTCCAGGAAATTTAAAGTATTTTCCTGAGAAGTATCCATTTTCCTATTGCTTTCATAAAAAGCACCCCTCGAAAATCAGGGGGTTAATTTTTTAAAAAGTTTGTTCTAGAATTTCCTCCTTATAGTCTCGGGTTGATATTCTCATAATTAATTTTTCTGATTGGGTAATAACATTTCCCGGGTATTTTAGTTCTTGAGGAGGTTACGTTGGGGAAAAAAATTGAGGTTAGGTAATTTTTTTTCTGGAATTTCGGTTATTTTAGCTACTTTTAGAGATAATATTTTACTATTTTTCAGAAAAGTGTCTATTTTTCATAGGACACCCTGTATCGACCCTCCTAAAATCAGGGGATGAATTTTATGGAAAAGTTTGTTCCACAATTTTTTCACTTGACCCTTAGGTTTATTTTCACGTAACCGGATTTTCCGGCTTCTAAAGAAAATTTCCCCGCAATTTAAGTTCTCCACAAGTTAGTCAGAAAAATTGTATAAAATCCAAGCTTCGCTTCGCTTCGATTTTTCCTTACGAAAAACTATAAATTTTTTGTAAAAATTTTCGTAATAAAAAGTCCTCGTAAATAACTTAGAAATATTTTCCCATCATTAAATAAGAAATTTAAAAAAAAAACAAATTTTTACGAAAATTTCGATCAAAAATCGATCAATTTTATTGAATTTTGTATATAAGTCGAATTTTAAGCGGATTTTAAACATATAAATTGGTAGGTGACCCCCTGATCTTAACGTATTGATAAATCACGTAGATAATTCCCTATTTGAATTCATATAGAAAATTTCTAAAGTTTAATTTCCCTAAAAATTATAACAATTTCCTGAAAACAACCGATATTGCTGCTGTTTTGTTTTTATATCGATACCCCCGAAAAACAAGTGGTTGCTTTTTTAAAAAATTTTGTTCTACAATTTCCTCACTGAATCCTTAAATTTAATTTTCCATATTCAAATTTTCCGATCCCTTAATAAAATTCCGTGAAAAAGTTTTGCACAACTCATGGATATATTGACCGCACGCCGCTGCTTCAATTCAATTCAATTTATTAAAGCTTTCGTAGAGATTTTAAATTTCCATAGAGCTTTTTAGCGAAGGTTTCCGATTTCATTTAAGTTTATTTAGGCGATCAAATATATTTGATAATGAATAAAATTATATTTGAATTAAAAGCTTTGGATAAGCTTTTGGATGTTTTTTACAGATCTTTTCAGAAATTTTAAATTTCAATGACGTTAAATTATTGGGATAGAAAATAGATTTTAAAAGGATAAAAATTAAGTTCGAAAATTAGAGCTTTCCTTGAGCTCTATGGATTACGAAAGTTTTTAGCGAATATTTCATATTTTATATTAAATTTTTTAATAAATCGAATGAAAATTCTATAAAAAGACATTTAAATTTTAAGCTTTCAATGAGCTTTCAAGATTTTAAAAGCTTAATTTTGGAAAAAGTTGCTATTTTGTTAAAGGATCGTTATCTAGATAAACTTACTTATACGGGTTATTTATTAAATCGATTTTAATGACAAAATCATATTTTTACAAAATCTTCAATGTTAATTTCTTTCTGGTCCGCTCTATGAAAATTCCGATTTTTATGGAAATTTTCTTCAGGACTGGAGAAAGTAATGAAGCAGCTTTGGACCCCAAATGAATGTAGAATAAGTCAAATTTATTAAAATTTAAAAGGAATTTAATCTCAAATTTGGGTGGAAATTTAATTGGGCCTAATTATTAAATTGACATTTTTCAAGGAAATAAATGTCCTGGAAATATTGAATTGCTCTGATCGAATTTATCGGAATATTGCTAAAAATCAAGAAATGTCTTAAAAATTGGATGAAAATCTTGAAAATTTTAGAAAATAAGAAAATTGTATGTTTTTTTTATAATCAAAAATTTCATGAATTTTGGAAAATTTCAAGAATTTCAAGAAAATTTCTTGAATTTTGGAAAATTGATTGAAAATTAAATATATTTGGTTTTAAAAATTAGAATTGGAAACTTTTCCTGCTTAGGTCCTGTATTACATTTTATTCTACATATGATACTGAATTATTTTACAAGTGGTATGGTACGGAAATGCTAGAATCTAGATATACCAGATTTTCTATATATTTATTTTCATTTTAATTTAATTGTTTCAAATAAATTTCGTCCAATATTTTCATGAAGAATCAAGATTATACCAATAAATCATAAATTACTTTTATTCCATAATAAAACATAAAATGGGTATAGGCCCCGAGGCCTATAATGAACCTACGGTGCCCCGTATTAATTTCTTTAATTTTTATGTACAATAAAGGATCTGCCAATAATTTCTAGAAATATTCCTTTCAACAATATTGTATATAAAATTTAGTAGGAATTCAATTGTCGAAACTAATTTTTTAATTTGGGAGAACATTTAATTACACCCACAAGAAATCATATAAAATTGTATAAAATACCACGGATTAGTCTAATGAAAAATTATGTCATCAAGAATGATGGCAATCTAGAAATGTTTGTCTAAAGACTTAACTAAAAGGGCGATATTAAATATATCCGATGATATTCATCAAATCGATTCCCATTCTAAAATTCATAATTATGTATTTAAGATTTTAGATTAGATGGTCAATGAAGAAATAAATTAAAATTTTCAGGAAAAAACTTTAGCCAAAGTTTTCACACAAAGAAATCTTCTTCATAAATATTTTGTTTCAATTTGAAGGGTTTCTTGTCCGGAATATGTATAAAAGGTCCATAGCTCGGACGATTCGGAAGGAAGTCCATCCGAATCAATTTTTTTGAAGATAAATAAAATGGAATTAGAAATACTTAGAATCTAATTGAGAATATTGTTCCGTTCCAGAAATACTATCTTTCAAAATTTGATATTTTTTGTCTTAAGTATACTTCTAAAAATGCTTCCAAAACACCTATTTATCCCAAAGGATAAAATACTGAAAAGTAGCCTGAAATAAATTTTAAAGAGGCACGCTTTTATTTAATCCTAAGGTAACTACTTAATTACCTGCCGTTTCTGAGGTAGAAGTGTTTTTTTCAGACCGAAATTAAAGGAGGATCATTTTCAGGAAAATTTCGAAAATTTCTGGAGCATTTTTTTTTTGAAAAATTTGAAATTTCTTAAGAGGTAAAAAAAAGTTATCTAGATAGAAAATTGATTTTAAAATGTAAAATATTAAGTTCGAAACTTAGAGCTTTCCTTGAGCTTAGATTGGATTGAAAAAGCTATTGCCTAAAATTTATTAACTTATCTAAATTTGATGAAAATAACAAGAATTTGATTCCAAATATAAAAATAACGTTAATTTGAAACTTTCAATGAGCTTTCGATATTTCTAAAACTCAATTTCGGAAAAAAGTTGAAATTTTGTTAAAGGACCATTATCTGGATAGAAAATATATATTTAAACGTAAAATTTAGGGTTCGAAACTTAGAGCTTTTGTTGCGCTTTTAATAGTTTCAATAAGCTTGCTGCGAAAATTCCATATTTCATTTAAATTTAATGAATCGAATAAAAATTAGATTCCAAATTATATAAAATAGCATTTTAATTTTAAGCTTTCAAATGAGCTTTTGATATTTTTTAATCTTATTTTTGGGGAAAATTTTAAATTTCGTTAAAGGATCGTTATCTGGATAGAAAGTAGATTTTAAAACGTAAAAAATAAAGTTCGGTATATAAAGCTTTCCGGGAGCTTTTAAGTTTTGTAGAGCTTTTATACGAAATGTTTATTTTTGATATTTTTGTATTTTTCTTCAACTAATTCATAAACTTCCTGCATCATTACATTTTTTTGGATCCGAAGAAAATTATCAGGAAATCTAACTTACAGGATGATAAAATAGT
Source organism: Symmerus nobilis (assembly GCA_027564815.1). Lineage (NCBI taxonomy): Eukaryota > Metazoa > Arthropoda > Insecta > Diptera > Mycetophilidae > Symmerus > Symmerus nobilis. The sequence continues at coordinate 1,542 of JANTOP010033338.1, read as the reverse complement.
ATACTGTCATCCTCAATTTACCTCAACGCTTAATTCTTTATTGATATGCTTATACAGAACAATTTACCCATATTCAAGAAGGTAGACTGTTTAAATAATTAATGTAATCCCAATATTTCTATTTCCTATTTCCAGGTTTTATTTATGGGGAAATGGCGGATTGTAATCGGAACAAAATTTATTAAATAACATTTCCTATTTACAATATTTTATTTCATCGTTAGATTGTTATATTGATGATGAATGATGATGACATAAATAAATAATCATAGATATATGTTCTTAAATTATTACAATGTATTATACTTAAATATACAGTGTGTCCTGTTGCTTAGGGACACTACATATATTACATCTTAAGTAAAATATTCTTAGATCGAACTAGGAAATTTATACGATTTTCCTCAGAGTGTATTATTGATTATACCGCTGCAAGAAAAACGATCACGAAAAACTGAGAAAATTATTTATTTTTACATCGGGTCTGCGTATAGACTAGAAAATATACCTTTGGGACTTATAGGAGGAAAGAAATGGGATGTCTTCGTGACCGTTTATGGGGCAAATAAATATACATTTAATAGGAATGTAAGAAATAAAATATCTACATTTAAGATTTTCTTTTATAGAATGTATAAATATAACATACTGAAATTAGATTATCTCCACGGAAAGAATAAAATCTTATTGCGGTAAACCACGTCGAAAATATGTGTATTATTTAGATACATCTTTCCTTCCGTGTATCAAAATTGATTTTAATAAAATAGGTTAATGAATTCATAGAATATCCTTTCATTTATAAGAAACTACACTTACGCGGTCATATATTCTTCATTGACTTCTCGAATATAATCGAGGATTGAGGGTATAGAAAATATACCACCTACATTCGCTAAAATTTAATCAAATAAATTTTAAAGCAACGAAAGTTCTCTTGTGTTCTATTATTTTAATGAAAACGAAAATTTATATCCCAACTAAGAGTATCCTGGAATAATTAGCGTTCAGATAGTATCATCTTAATCATCCACTTTATAAGCATAATATTTTCTAAATCAATTAAATTTTAATTGATTAAATTGTATCTCTAAAAACTACACCCCCGAAAGGTGAAACATTCCCATCCAATTTCAACGCGAAATGATGAAATTAGTTAATACTGTTTTAGTTGAGGATGTGCCGAAAGTGAGATGTATAAGAAATTAAGTTTGCTTAAAATTTCTACTTATTCCCACCTTGTAAAGTGGAATTTTCTTATAGCAAATTTCAAGCGTATTTTATGTTTTATAATAAACAATTAAAATTTACATAATCGACTTTTTCTTAACACAATCTTTTGAGATATTCTGTTATGTCAATCAACAGAAAATCAAGGAAAATAAAAAGGGTTGGCGTTAGATAACACAATCTGCTATTAAAATTTAGATTGTGGCTTTGGAATGACACACTATGGTCTGCTTTCACTATTCAGAAAAAGGTAGATGCTATTTAGCCGTAGGAACTTTAAGATAGTAAATTCAAAGATGTATATTACAAGGT
>JANTOP010033337.1:0-50092 GCA_027564815.1 Symmerus nobilis | reverse complement strand
GTTTATAAATAAATGAATGAAATGAATATAGTACAAGTTTCTGCCTGTGTTTGGTCCAATATGCGGCGGGCCTTATTGTGTGAAGAAACACAAGAAATATTCAAGCAAAACTTTTTTTTTAAACAGTTTTTCGCGGAAATTTGATTTCACACACTACTTGGGTTGTCTCGTGGACGGTCACGTATTAAGAAAACAAACACAGGACCCTTCCGCAGGAAGGAATATATTAGGACATTTTTCTTTATAATTTATCGAATTTCCTCGAAATTAATATTAGACAATTTTTTTAAATAGCCAGGAGTTTAAAATTAAATTTTATATTCAATACAAATAATTCAGTGTGAAATTGAATTAAATGTTCATAATTCTCTGTGCAAAATAAAACATTTTTTTTATCCCTTTAATAGCCTACATTTAAATATTTGCCATCATTGATGAAAAAACGATAATATTCGTGCAAATTAATATCAAAATGGTAAGGGGTCAATTTAACCAATTAATAATTAAATAAAAAAGAGAATCCTCGATACGCCTCGCCAACCAAACGGTCATTATATTTAATGAAATCATTTTAATAAAAATAAATTTAATAATTTCACAAAAATTGTCTGCGAAAAATTTACGGATCCCAAAATTCAATGGATGTTTAAACTGGAATTTTTGCAAATTAATTATGGCTATTTATCGTATATAATTATTTATAATAATGTAGAAAATATGCGGTACATCATGATAAAACTACCCATCACGTAGTGTTTTTTTTAGGGGTATTCAATGTATATGTCAAGTCAATCGTTAGGTAATTGACAGATTGGTTAATAATCGCATCTAATTATGTTTTCTTATAGAATCAATATTAAATAACAACCAACAATGTTACATTTATCGATTGTATAATTAGACGGGGTTATCATATATGTATATCTCATAAGTATCTAATTTTCCATTCTCCACAATTTTCATATAAAATATAATCGAACACCGAAAAATAAAACCAAACAATAAACAATTTATTTCATTTAATGATCGAAAAATCTGTTGATGGACCTTATTATTATGCAAGCATTGAGCCTCGCATTTCATATCTTTCCGTCCGCAACATATTTGTTTTGGCTACGATCATTTTCCCAAAAATTTATTCATCTAATAAACTGAAAATGTTAATAACAATTTATTAAACTGAAGGGCAAATGCGAAATATCCGGTAGAGTATGATACTATTGGGATGGGTTTTGAATTTTCTATATTATTAGCCAATACTGCTCACCACATTATTAATGGATGATAAGCTACCTAGCAATCCAATACCAAATGTAGGCAAATATCCAATCGATAATAATTAATTAAAATAAGCAGTAAGCATATAATAAAAACAATCACTACATAAATTTCCTATTATGATTAAATAAATACTAAAAAAAATTTATATTTGAATGGATTTTATAAGTCTACATATACTAGGATATTATCCGTATCGCCCAAAATTTTATATTTTTATCAAAACATAATTAATTAAATAAAATTTGAAATTTGCAATGAAAAAACTCTAGCCACGTTTAAAATATCTTATAACATAGTAATTACTGAACAAACTTAGCCTAGATTTTAAATTTTTATAAATGTGTGATCCATAGGTCCTACGAATAATGGACAAATTATCTAAACGTACAATTTAAATCTATTGATTAATTAATTTTTAAAGCGAAGAGTTTCAGACTGACAAACTGGCAAATGAAATGACTATTATAGGAATACATTTCCATTGACGTATGTCAATATTCTTAAGGAGAATTTTGTTTCCAAAATAAAAATTCTCTTAAATTCCAACTATTAATTAAAATTCGGTAAAATCATAACCAAATGATATAATTGAACTATCCACTAACTAAAATCGTGCTTTCGGGTACCAAACTTAATTGTTCTATTGGCTGATATTATAGACATATAGACTCTATCATATTTGTTTCTGCCAAATATTTGCATGCGAACCAGATTAAATTTGTTATAAAATTTAAAACATATAATTGAAACCTGAAAAACTGTGTATTTTTTATAAATATTATTTAATTAGGTAAGCTGATATTATAATGTACATAACGGTTTTTTAATATGAAACCGAAAGATTTATTAATTTTTATTAACTGAAAATTCTGAGATTTAATTGAATAATTAATTATATCGCATTTAATATAATTAAATTTTTTTTTAAAAAAATAATTGTATATTGCCCCACTTAATTCAGATTTTCTTGTGGCTGCGAGTGCGAATGTACCATATGTGAAAGTACAACTTAATGTTAAAGCGTCTTTTTCCCCATCTGTTTCTGAGAATGATAAGAATATCAGGTATAAGTATGAATAGTAGAAAAGTATACTCATGGATTGATTACTTATGGATGGGTATTTCCAAATAATGAAATGTTGGTGATGATCTCGTCTAGCATACCTAGAAGTATTTAACATAAAGTTGGTAAATAATTGTTTGCAACTTTGTACCTCGGCTTTCGGTATCACCGTAAGAAACACCGTATTTTGATTCAATCCAATCCATACTATTCGCTATAACATTTTCGAGTAGTTTTAAATTATTTCTTGATTGGTTTCTAATTTGCACATCAATACATATTTCAAATTTCGATTTTCGCAATATTTTTTTCCATACCATGTCACGCCACTTCCTAGTCATTACTAACAATGTATAATCTCAGTTAACAATAACCACATCAAATCATTTATGATAAAAGCATAAAATCATCTGCAACAAAAAAAAGTTGTTAAATATCAATTTTGTCTAAACAAGCAACCATACTCGTAAATTCAACTTGAATATTTAAAATTCAAAGTGAACAGTCAAATAATTTCACTTTTCACTTCAGCACAATACAGCATCATCGGCAAACAAAAAAGCTAAATAAATCTAATGGACTTGACTAATGGAAAAAATGAAATTATTTTTACAATGAATAATTGTAGTAAATTAATAAAATATTGTATAAATGCATGACAATTTGATATAAAATTAAATTACCAGTGACGGAACAATAGCGTTTCTATTTGGATAATTTCTTTCCCAAATCGATGGCCTGTCGAAATCAATCGATCATCAATTTATATTTTTATTTAATTTTTTAATTAGCAGACATTTCAATGTACAATTTCTTGCGGTAAATCATACTAATATATCGGAGTTATATAATAACTTTTATGCACTAATTGCATTACAAATGTCTAAAAAAATATTTTCATAGTTATAATACTATAATTCGGAATTTATTTTATTTGCCAATTGATTTATATTTCGTCGGTTTGATTGTTCAATATACCATAACCATATATATATATCATGTTTTATGTTAATTGTATAATTAATTACAAAGTAAAAGAATGGATATTTTCATTCAACAGTCAATGGTTTGTGTGCGAATCAATTTTGCCTCAGACACTGTATCTGGATTCCAGCAAAAAAAGCTCTCCTTCAGAAACTTTCACACTATATTCACAGTTCAAAAGTTATGGCACTGTAGAATATAGATAACGCTAGAGAGGGGATAACAGTTAAATATCTATAGTTTTACATCGTCCAAAATACATGGTGTTTTTTAATTACACTAATCTCTTGATTTATCTTCCAGTTTTAAGCAAATCCTTACCTTCCTTATGATTTCGATTCCTAATTTTGGTCATTATGGTTTACGAAGTTTTTCATGGAAGTATAATAACCGACAGATATAGAGGTACATGTGTATTTTTATAATAATATGAACAAGTACTATACACCTTGTCTTATTATAAAATATCTAAATAGGTGTACTGTATAGTATACGTTTGAAATTATTTAATAAATAAAATATCTAAATTAAGATTGGTTTTAATTGACAGGGTGATTTATACATTGTGGCTTTAATGTGTTCTGTATAGATGAAGATTTTCTATCTATATTGAAGCTGAATTATGATAATGGAGACATGTTCGTCCAAGAAATACGCTTATAAAAAAATGGAAACATTTTTTGGATTTAATAAAAGAACGATAAAAATTTAGTTGGTTTAAAATTATTTTATTAATCAAAAAATTCTTCGTATTTAGGACGAATCAGACAAATCGTTGAAAATTTAAGTTTGAACGGTCGAACTACTATACGGTCGGTTTAAGTTACCTCGGGTGTGCAGGTTCTTAAAAATTTTAACAGCTACATGTCCCAGATTATTTACGGCAGTTTTTATATGTCACTGACTGGATTATCTTAAGCACCACTAAGTATGCGGCACGATAATGACAACGTCTTGTAACATATACTGTTTTTAAGACAGTGGCAGGCTTTGATTTTTTTTTTATCAGGGTATGGCGAATTTCATCTTCAATTTTTATATGGTAGGAAATACCCTGTAATTTATATACAATATATGGTAGCCATACGAGTATTTATATATATATGTATTACATATCTATAAAAATTACAAACTTGTTATATTACCCAGAAGAAAAAATTTTATTTTTAAAAGATATTATTAAATTCAAATCGGCGAAGAAAAAAATTATTTAAAAAAAATTCAAATATTCAATTCAGTTGGTGTACAACATCGAACGGTTTCTGATCGTTTTACCAAATTTTCACCTCTCCTACCGAGAAAAAGCCAAATTTTTTATCCACTGACTGAACGGGAAAACTGACGGAAAACGTGCTGTGAATTTGTATCATTTTTAAAATTAAAATTAATTGTCCGTTAAAATTATTAAGCGATCATGTTTTTAAAGGTGGCGATCATATTAATGATGGGAATTTTAGGTATGTATTATTACTAAATAATTATATCTATATATATATATATATAGATATAAATCTATCAGCTATTTTTATTTGTTTTCACATTAAAACACACTGCTGTTATATAATAATATTTATATGGAAATAATTTTTCTTATGGGAGAAGAAAAATAAGGTATTTGCAATACAATCATAAATTTTGTAATAAATAATTATCATAAATTACTATATTACAGAGATTCATAAATCAGAGATAATAAAATTGAGGTTTAACTATTTCGATTTCAATTACTTTTACTATCATTTCGTATTCGATATTTTTTCTTGTTTGAATTTAACAATATTTCAGTTTGAGCTATTTACAATACAAATTAATAGATAATTAATATATATTAAATAATAGATAGTCCGCCCAGTTCTATTCGATTATTTTCTTAATAGGTTAAAATACCATTCTAAAATTATACTTGTTTTGTCTGATTTTTTTTTTATCCTTTCTCTTAATTTTAACTTAAACTATTTTAAATAAAATAAGAATTGTATCAATATAATATTAAAGCTACCGGATACTTCAACTTTATATCAAGGTAAAATGGCATTTTATATTGGTGGTGTGAATATAAAAAAACCAGTGACGGTTTTTAATCATTTATATGTCTCAAGGTAAAAATGAATGTTTTTTAGGCTTGGTATAAAAGTTGCTCGTATTTCATTTTAAAAATATTATACTCCAAATTGGATCCCTCAAATCTGGGACACTACTGATGTGATAATATATACGCATGCACTCCAAAAATTTAATCTTAAATGACTACTAATTACTTGTCTCGTTGATTTTAGATCATATAGTTAGAATGTTCGACATTAATCTCTTACACATGAATGGAAAAAAAAGTAAATTATTTATTAAATTAAATAACATTTCTTAAATGCCACAATCTCTGCACCTACAATTGATACAGTCATTATTTTTTTATTCATTATATAATAACTCTTGTAAATTATTAAAAATTATATTTTTTACGTGAATTAAAAACCCATACTAATTATAAACACGTTCTACCAGTTGTTCCAATTCTTAATTTTGTTTATTGGTAAAAAACTGACCACTATACCATAAAATGTAATATGTTTTAGCCAACCACAGAATTAATTAGATATTTATGTTATTTATTATGGCAAATTACAATTAATTTGAATTATATGTAATATATCTGAATCGTTTTTTAATTTTAATCTCCCTGGTTGAATAAGGACACATAATTCCTTTATTAAAAATTCACATTGGACAAGGTTGGTTATGCTGTCTTACGGCGGCCGTCACTGTCATAAATTATAGTAAATGAATTTTAAAGAGGGTACTTATCCCAGTCCTGAATTTATTTTTATTCTAAATAGCTTCGCTATTTATCTGTTTCTTTTCTCTTTATTTTTTTTTTTTTGTAAAAGGTTTTATTATATATTATTTAATTCAATTATAACAATTATTATAAATTAATGGGACGAAATTTCTAGAGGTTTGGTGCTCTATTATTTATTTAACTAAGTTATGGTAATATCTACGAATTTTTACTCCGCAGAAATGAATGTTGTTCCCATCTAACAACTAAAACCGCAAGAATAATTAATTAATCATTATAACCTCGACTTTATTATTAGTTTATTTTATAAATATTTTTCTCCATCTTTACCTGCAACAAATCATTAAATTTTTAATTGAATATGGTAATTTAAAAAAAACACTTTCATAAAAATTAAATCATAGATTAAAAAGAGATTTATTTATAATAAATATAAATGATAATCATACAATAGTTAGAGAAATTATCAGATAATACCGGAAAAATATTAGATCGTAACTATTTGTTGTTGTTTTTTTTTTTAGTGAATGGTGCCGTTGTTTCATCACCACAATGCCCTGAACAGTACGGTCTTCAAGCGTACGCTCATCCCGATTTTTGTGATCAATTCTTTTTATGTACAAACGGTACGTTGACATTAGAAACTTGTGAAAATGGATTATTATTTGATGGTAAAGGTGCCGTTCATAATCATTGCAACTATAATTGGGCCGTTGAATGTGATAACCGGAAATATGATCGTATGAAGGATATTTCTTTTATTTTTATTTAAAAATTGTTTAAAAAAAGATCATTTTCAGCTACACCAATTTCATCGCCCGGTTGTGAATATCAATTCGGAATATATCCGGATAGTGAAGATTGTTCAACAAGCTACTTGAAATGTGCGTACGGTGAACCGCATCAACAAGCCTGTGAACCAGGATTGGTATATGATTATCGTATCCACGGTTGTAATTGGCCAGATCAATTATTGAAACAATGTAATCCAGAAGGTATATAATATATGAATGAAATCCTATCCGAATTAAATTGATAAATTCAATTATTTAATATTTTTAGCCGTTGTTGGATTTAAATGTCCAACGAAAGTGTCTGGACCGGCAGCTCGTTTCTGGCCATTCCCACGTTTCGCTGTACCCGGCGATAAACATCATTTGATTACATGCGTTGAAGGACATCCACGTCTCATTTCATGCGGTGAAGATAAAGTGTTTGATGAAAGTTCTTTGACTTGTATCGAAATTTAATGATTTAGGTTGTTTTTTTTTTAATCAAATTACCAAAATTACAGTGATTTTTTTTTGTTCGATTGATGTCAGATACAAATTTTCCTAGAGAAGATTAATCTTTTTTTTCTATCCAAAAGTTACCAGCACAAAGTTACCAATAATTTATTTCGTCCTTTTTTTCTCTTATTTATATTTTATTATTTACTGTCATATTTATAAATAAACATGGAAAAATACAAAATTTTTTTTTATCATTTTAATAAATTGAAATCCATTTACGGAAATATATCTTAAACTTAACAACGACCGTATGTATGGTATCCTTTATATGTAGTCAGATTAAAGAGGACGAATAACACAGCTAACTGTTTCCAATTTGATGACCGAAGCTGCACGTATTATTGGACTGGACAATTTGTAATATGTTTGGATCAAGAAAGTCTTCAAACTTTTTCAATCTTTCATTGTGTAATTCCCATGGAATGAATTTCATTTTTTCCTTTCTATAGAAACTTTTCCCTTTTTTTTGATAAATAATTCTTTTATGATAATAATAATGTTTCATGTGTTTTTTCATTTGAGAAATAATAATCAAATGTTACCCTAGTGACATGGTTAGAAGATCTTTTAGTTAGATTTTAGAGTTTAGATTTTTCTGGTTTGAGATAAATATTTTTTTTTCAATCAATCTTTTGAAAAATTAAATTTCATTACACAACTGTGGATCTTTCACCTACCATAAATTATGATTATTGTTTCCTTCATAAATTTTATAGCCGAATTATATTCCTTATTCTATTGACTGATATTTAAGACCAGCTTAATAATTTATTTAATTTTTTGGCCGTATCGGGGATATAAATTGCTTAAATCGGCAAAATATTGCTTAAGCAATGAATTTTTTTTTACCATTAAGGGGTCTGACCACCCTGACGCTCGGAAAAATGGATATAAAAATAAAAATTGTTTTTCATATAATAATGTGGCTATAAAAAAGTGGCTATGGAGTATTCACGATAATTATCATTTTATTTAAATACATTTTAGTTTTATCCACAATTTGAAACAAAAACGAAAAAAAATATTAAAAAATGGCGAAGATATGAGCCGTAAAGTTAGACCCTCATTTGAAAATTTCTGTGGATGGTGGAATTTTTCTCTCTATCAGGGGTCATCTGAAAAAAAAAATAAAAATATTTCCTTATTTAGAAAGATAATAGCTTGGATGTAGCATAGGATCTTTAAATTTTTTATTTTTTTGAACAAGAAATCTGATTTTTACGAAAATTTTAAATTTTAAAAATTTATAAAAATTTTCGCGGCATCCAATCAAAATCCTATGCTACATCTTAGATAATATCGTAAAGAATATGTGGTTTAAATTTCATCCAAATCGGTCAAGTAGATCTCGAGATATCTTGTACACCAGTTTGAAAAACGTAGTTTCGAGAAAAACGCGAAAGAAAAAAAGTACCGTGTCAGTGTTTTAAAACTGAATTTTCTTTTATTACCTCTAATCTGCGATTCCTGGAGCGTACATGAGGTCTCCTATTGATGCCTCGATGTCTTCCGACTCCTTGGTAATCTGTTTACTCTGCCCCGCTCAGTTCTAATTGCTATAACTCCGTATATAATTTGAATTTTGCAACGGTTAAACGCTTAAAATATTCTTAAAAGTATAAACAATTTATGTAGCTAAAAAAAAAATTCGTTATCTTGAAAATGCCAGGGTGGTCGGACCCCTTAAATTAAATCAATGGATTCTTTTCCCCGATTAAATAAATTATGCGCGGGTAAAGAAGAATTGTCACTCTTATTTTATTGATTTAATACTATAAAGTTAAATGAAATTTTTAATTCATGATTTTCTAGTCTCAATTTAATAAAAAATTTTTAAAATCTGCTTTCAATTGAATTTTATATTTTTAATATAAACCTTTCTGTATAACCTATATTCTTATCCTATAAACTTACTCATCGAGGGCCAGAAGACAGTTGGAACTTTTAATATGATATTGAGAGCCAAATGGAATAACAGATCTCATTATAATATTTTTATTATAATTTATTTTTATATTGAAGAAAAGTCATAAATAATTATTTTTTATATTTCTTAATATTTTTTTCACAATTCATTTTATTTTGCATCGATTCATAATAAAAGATAAGATCAGTAAAGAAATATAGTATAAGTCAATTGGAAAAAATTCATAAAAATTAGATCCAATCTAATTCAAACATACTCGTAGTACTTATAGTTTAAAATTAATTTAGAAGTAGGAGAAAACGATATGAGCTATAGATACGAATTATTGATCAATTAAATAGGAAAATATAAAGAACGAAGAAAATTCATTAGAAGATAAATATAGGAAAGTAAAAGGATATCAGAAGTAAATGGAAAAATATTTTTATATTAAAGATAATAGTACAGTAAGTAATAGAAGAATAAGGAAATTAGAATGATAGGTAGATAGATAGAATAATGGATAGTCAGTGTAGTATTGAAGTAAATAAAATAAATTAAATTAAAGTTAAACAAGAAAATTGTAGTACGGAAATTAGAAATAGAAATAGAAAATTACGGTTAGTCCGAAATAAAGGAGTAAAATAAAATAATATGGTAGGAGGTATATGTAAGAATAGTATTGTAGAAGAGTAAAGGTAATACATATAGAAATAAGTAATAAAGAAGGAAAATTTAAGAATTTAGTGAACAATAAAAATAGATACATCATAGGGAAAATTCAAAAAGAAGTTGTAGACTATAGATAATAGATAAATTTTACAGATTTTTTAGTCTCCATCAATTGAATTTAGAAGATTAAAACTGAATATTTTTTGATAGTAAGGAAACTTAAAATTAGAACATGAAAATCAATAAAATTAGATATATACACAGATAGATTTTAGAAAATAAGAAATGTAAAAGAAACTTAGATACTATGGAAGTAAAATATTTCTAACAACATATTTAAAATAATTAAATACAGTATCAGTATACTTAGAAAGAAGTGTAAATAAATTAAGTAAATAGCTTAATACATAAGAAGTAAAAGTGAAGAAAGATATTATAAATAACAACCCTTAAATGATTAGCGAAGAAAAGACATAGGAATAAATATAAATTGAAAGGAAGACAGTAAAAAGAAATACTTAGAATTTGTTTATAATTTCTTGCCGTTAAAATAATATGAAAATTATGCACAGCCTTAAATAAATAATATTTAGATAACAGTAGAAAGTTATTAAATTATATAAAAATATAATTGGCAGTCGAAGTGACATAGACATCTAACTAAGATTAGGAAAGTATAGAAATGACAACGAAAATTTTGATAAATAAAGAAAGTTAAAATTAACGAAATATTTCATAAATATATGATATCGACACTAAATAAAAAAAAAATTATCTCTCCAGCAATTTGTACACATCCGTTCGTCTATGCTCTATATTCACCTCATCTATTCATCTCGTCTATTATTCGTACTAGCTGGTTTCTTCTCGTCAGCATCTTTATACCAATCCTCACTAAAAAATAAATGAAATAATTAAATTTAACGGTTCTGTTCTTGTGGTATCCAATTGATCACATACCATCCGGCTACATTTTCTGGTGCGTCGCATCGTTGCGTTACATCATTATATACTTCACCGATTGGACAACCCAAATCGCGAGCTTCGACACCATTCAAGCAAACGTAAAACCGTTGACAATCGTTCGGATGTGGGAATTTTGGATGGGCAACAATTTGTCCATTTTTATCATTTGTCTTTGGTGCTTCTTTCGGGCAGGAGAATCCATCTTTTTGTTCTGCTATAAAAATAGATAAAGTAAAATTAATTTGAAGCATTGACTGATAAAATTTTAAATTAGACTAACCTTTTACCGTACACCCTTCCCGATTCGCTGAATCTGGCCATACACATGTACCAGTATACTCATCGAAATGTAAACCGGCCGTACATTTAATTTCGATCGCATCACCATCAATACAATTATAGAATATCGTACATGTGGATGGATCTGGATGGGCGAAGAAACCATTCTTTCGGGGACATAGTTGATTACTTTTTGGCGGTTCTGGATAGATTGTTAATATTTAATTATATTATGCGATTCATTGTTTTATAAACTTACGTAATTCTAGACGATCTTCACAATCAACATTGAATGGTTGATCACATTTATTTTTTAGTCGAATCGTCTCATCGAATACTAATCCGTCCGGACATAATTTTTCCGTTACAACACCCTCATTACATTCATAAAATTTGTCACATTGTACGGGATCTTTGAACTGGCCGTATTTCAGGCTTGGACATTCAAATTTCTGGCCATCTATAAATAATTATATTTAGTAATATGTTTACTTCATTCCGTTATATAATTAAACGATTATAAGACACAATTTTGAACCAATCATTTCTACATTTAATGTGTGCTTGACCCCGCAGATTATATTGCATGCAAGAAATTTCATATAATATTACGGACCAGAATACTGTCGTCTCGAATTACATAAAAAAGATATATTAATGCCCACATGAATGCGTTTCGGGGTTCATTCAAATATATTACGAAATAAAACGTTATGCTTGTCTATTGTTATATGATTCAGATGAACTATGGAGGAAAAAAAATACCAACGCGATTATTAATGATTATAAAATTTAATTTCTGTACAATATTTGCTCTATCCATATAATAAAAATCCATCAATTTGGATTTCATTATTGTCAACACGATAATTTTTTGGTGGATATAATAGACACGTATATAGACTTGAATGCATTTTATTTAAGGAGTGTTTTCCATCCAATCAACAACATATTAAAAAAAAATCATTTTTTCTGATATTACATATCGGTTTGGCACTCATATACTATGAGACAAATTTGTAATGCTGCCGAACACATTTGCTTTTTAGAAAGTTGTTTTATTCGGACAAAAAATATCTAGTAAACGTATATATATTATTATCTTTATATACACAGAATTATTTAATCATTAATATTTTTTATTTATTTGTAAATTAATTTTCATAATTATTGTCTGGTTTGGCACTGTAATGTTATGTCAGAGAAAATATGCCAAATAAAAATGGAAATGTGTGAGCAATAGAATCATTAATTATTTATTTATTATCCAAACCTTTATTTTAGGAATAAAGAATTAAAATTTTATAATAAATAAACCAAAGAAAACTATGTAAGAACACGTAATAAGAGACAAAAGACATCAATAGAACGGTAGAAGAATATTAAGCGACGAACCTTTCTATATTTGAATTCAAATTTAATTTCTTTACATTCATCGATGTCATACTTTTAAAAATCTTTTTATAATTTCTGTTTTAACGGCAGATTTTATAAGTTAATTGTTTGTTTAAACCAACAATACGTTTTTGAATGTTATTTAATATTTATGTTAGATAATTGAATAAATTGTCATACTCATAAAAATGGGTTGGTTTCAATTTAAATGTGCAAACAGTTTTTAATACAATGCGGAGTAATAAAAATGAGCCAATCCATTTTATATTTAATTACCGAAATTCTTGAAATAAAAATGAATACATCAAAATTAGTATATTGTTATATTTATCATAATTAAAGTTTAACTTTACAGAGAATTCGAGAAATTAATCAAATAATTCAATATACATAAGTTTGGGTTTAAATTATTTAAATGATGTTGACATAAAATAAGCATAGGTGGTTCTCATCTATTTTGATGGCAGCATAGGTGGTCCTCGAGTTATCAGTGCTTCTACTAAGACTTCGCATTTCTCCTATATTGCGTTGGAAAATAGAATAGAATATAGAAATATGTTGTATTTAATTTTATATTTTCTGTTGCGAATTAATTGCTTATAATAAAAGAAATTATTTTCATATTAACTTACACTTAATAAATAAATTTTAATTCTATTTTAAATTTTTCCGATTAAGTTAGGCCGACTATTATTAAAGTTGTTCTAGAAGTTTAACTTAAACTTGAAATTATAGTACGAAATATTTAAAATAAAATAAATTTGTTAAATCATCCAAGACATCAGACCAAAAAAATATCGTGAAAAGGTATCATTTCTTTATTGAATGACTTTCGTAAAGAAAATTTCTTTTCTTTTTTAAGAAGTATTTAAAAAGACGAAAGTATAAATTAAAGAAAAAATATACATAATTGTCGAATGAAAATAATAATTCATTTATATTTGATAAGAAAAAATCATTTCTTAAAGTTTCTTTTTGTTAATCAGTCAGAAATGAACTCTTACTTTTTCTTATATTTATTTAATCCACTGATCAATTGTTTTATTTTAATTGCAATAATTAACTGATGATTTTATATTATAAATATTAGAAGTAATTTGTTGTTTCATTGTTTTAAATGTTTGTCCTATTTATTAGCAATATAAAAAATGCCTACGTTTTCCTATACAAATACAGATAGTGATTATCTGTCCAGAAAAATATATTATAATACTCGTATTTCGAAATTATACCGGTAAATTATTTAATTGTTTGGTATATATTTATCCATTTAATTGACTAGTTAACCTTCGGATATATTGTTTTTTTTTTTATTGTTTCGAATTAAAATAATGTGAGAAATGAAAACAGGTATATTATATTATTGTTCTGAATCATCATTCATTCAGCATCCTATTCCATGTGAAGTTTTTAAATTCACAGGAAAAAAATCCACTTTCACTTCGAAGAATGATATTTCAATTTAATTTTATAAAATTGGACGACAATGCAATTATCTTAAATATTTGAAGGTTGGGATAAATTAAATATTTCGAATGGATCAACTTCTATATTGGAAATTATTTTGTTTAATTGGCAATTAAAGAAGTTAATTTACTTTCAAATGAGGAGTCTGAATCCCTACCATTTATTAATTTAATGCCAAAAATATTTCAAGCCAATTTCATTTAATAGTTTTCAGATAATTATCGGTGAATTTGTCTATTTTTCATGTATCTTTTAATTTCCAGATTTTTTTACCAGTTTCATGCAAATAACATTTGAATAAATTCGACATAGCTCTAACCTTACTTGAATATTAGTATACTTTACTGAGTATTTAGCTACAACCTCTTTTCTATAGACAAATTATCGTAATTACCCAAATATTGTCGGAAAATATCGTTTATTTCGGAACAAATTCTCTTAATTTCTCGAATATTTCTCAATTTTATAAGCGATAGGAGTTTATTAACTCAGCATTAATATTTAGAGTTGATGAGCTATACAGAGTGCTAATTACCATGTACCGTGTGCATGAATTTGACGATACGAATTTTTCCCGAATATTTCTAACTTATTCTTACCATTCTTTAGCATTTCTAACTAATTTTTCCCGGTATTTCCGAACTTTTTCAGATTTCTTCGGACGGGTTACCGGTACCCGAAAAATCCCACATATTTCCTGGCGATTCCCGAAATATTCCCGACTATTCCTGATTCTTTCCCGACCACCACTTTTTTTTCTATCTTATCAAACTTTTACGGCATTTTGAAACGATTTCCCACCATTTCGATTTTATTACCCCCTGCTCTCGATGATCCTTTATTTCTACTTCACTCCGCCCCTTCAACCTCTAACCTAACCATTATAGCAATTTTTTATTATGATAATTGTTAATCTATAATTCAATACTTGTATGAAATTTGGCTAATCTTCTAATCGTCTAAGAATAGGTTCACGTAATATAATAGAACATTCGATTCGTGATTTTTATTTAATGAAGTCTAATTAATTTTTCTAAGAAATATTTTAATTAAGTAATACACAAGGAATTGGCAAATTTTGGTGGTAACAGGATAGTTTATAATTTATTCTCAAAGTTGAAAGAGTGAATTGAACTGTTAATTACCTCCGATAATTACAGAGAAAATCGTTGTTTTAGTTAGAAATTAAAATAAAATCACTTTGTAATACCAAGTAATAGTAATATCATTAAATTCCAAAATTATCAGAGACATAATTCTGTTAAAAAATGGTAAGTGATAATATCAATTAAAAATTAAAAATGTAGGTCTTGAAAATTTCGAATACTAAGATGGAAGGAATTGATTGGTTCTTATCGTCTTATTAATTTAATTATAATTTTAATATAACTCACTTGAAATCGCTATAACGGATGCCACCAAAAAATATACGATAAATTTATTCATAATTGTAATTAATTACCAAAGAAATGTTCCTAAATTTATTAACTTAAATACTTTTGAAGACCTATCTTATTATTTTCGTTAAAGTTAAATTAAAAAAAAAAACCCTAACAACTATAATCACTATTTTTAAATAAAATTATTGATTGATTAATTATTTTTTTTCCTTCAAATTTTATTAATTTTATTTTAATCTTTACCGTTCAATGGTCATTCTTAAACTACACAGGTTAATTGTAAGACTCTCACTTTTGTGGTAATCCCCTTCCCTTTATAAAAAAAAAATGTTAAAATATGTTAAATTGAAAAAGTCTTGTCTTCGGCAACGCCGTCTCACATAACAGCAAAATTTATATGTAAATTTTAAATTATTTATTTTTAAAAAATCGTGGATAGTTTATAGCAGCAATTTACAGTCGGATCAATGTTGCTAAACAATTTATTTAAATTTAAATTATTTCTTATTATATTAAGTTTCGATTTTGTATGATATTCGAAGTAATTTCAACGTCTGCCTGACTAGAAATATGAACCGCTAATATACGGCTAATCAGTGCACATTGAAATAACTGTTAGAAATTAACAGTTTGAATAATTTAAAATGTTATACTAACAGAAATTAATCGATTTTTTCCTCTTCTTCTGCAATATTCAATAAAAAACCATCTTTCATACAGAAACGTAACACAAAATTTAACAAACTTATTTGGATATAAAATCGATTAGCATTTCTATAGAAATACTAATAATTTTAATCCATAATCGGGCGGATGACTGATTAAAATGTATTTGTCTTCAACGTTTATTTTCTTAAATTTTTTCCAAATTGTTTTTTTATCGGTCAACATAATCAATTTTATTGGGACTTTTTCAATTAATTATTTATGAACTTATTTAATAAGAAACTTGAAAGATTCTGATTTTGATTGTTTAATTGTAAATTATGAACGCTTTTAATTCTGTACAGGAATTTGTACAATAGGAAATTTCAGTCAAATTTTCCAAATAATGTATTCGAAATTATCGGGGTATTTATTTAGATTATCAGACCGAAATGGTTTTTGCAACTTGAATATCCGCAAGAAATTATGATACAATTTAATATTGATATGTGACACATCTACTCAATATATACACACTTAATTTTCACTATGTGTCGGTAACATATATTCGTAAAATCCTGAGATCCTACTTACCTAAATATCTATCTAAAGTTTAAAATTATAATAACTGAGTAGACAAGACGTTGCTCTATGAACAGCACACTGGTTAAGTGTATTCCTCATCACAATATGCCCTATTGCCCTTATATAGAATATTCCAAATTCGAAACAGCTTTAGGTGTAGATTAGGGATAACTGGGATAAATCAATTTCCTGGATCAATTACTAATCTAATATTAGCTATTTAAATCAACAGCAGCAGGAGCCCCAAAATATTTACGATTTATTATTATAGCTAATTTCTAGCATCAGGATATGGATGTTGGAATGCTTTCATATAAAATTCTACGTTATATGCAAGATCAATGGCACAGTTTAATTCCATCATGGGTAGTCTAGTCGGGGGTAATATCATGCTCTTCATGCTTTAAGATATTTTAATAATTATTGCAAAATTATTAGAATTAAATCAATTTTAATCGGTGATTTTAATCAACTGTACCATGCATTGAGTATAAAATGGGTAATGTCGCGCGAATTTCTGTTGAATAAAAGGGTTATCCATTATAGGGCCAGCCATTTCTATAATAATTTCTTTACTATATAGGTAAGAGTTCAGTTATCGATGTTGTAATTATTGTTAAACTGTAACAGGATTTTCCCGTCATTTTTAATGGACTAATTTAAAGCAATTCACTGTTACGATAACTGGCATTTCTTGTTTCTTCCATGGGGTAAAAATCCAACTGTGGTCATAAAAAATTAGTATCATTAAATATTAATCAAGATGATCTCTTTATAAAAACATGAATCCGAATGCGTTCCATAGCCATCAAAATGCATAGAGGGTCATAAAATAAGGCTGCATTATCTGGTAACAACACCAATAATTTGTATTATCAACCTTGATTATTATTCAATGAAATTAAATTTCAATTAATTTTCTTTTAAATAAATTGGTATATGCTTATGCAGGTCCAAATTGAAGGGTCCCCCAAAATTCAAAGATTTTCCCAAAATAAATTCGAATGATTCTCTTAGACACATCCCCGTTAATAAAGTGTTCGCCATTTTCCACCATATTTATCGGTGAGATTTTTAATGGTCCTTATAACTGGGTAGCCCCGATCCTAATTCTTCCTCTCTCTGGTCCTGCGTATTTTATATTGAAATAAAATAAAATGTACATACTATTCAAAAATCATGTTTGACCAGGGCTAAATTCTTGGTAGGATGACGAAGGGGGTGGGTAAATTTTTAAACAAATTGTTTGATTAATTTTTACAAGTAGTTGCTTAGCCGCCTACAATATTTTCTAATTATGTAAATTCAATAATACATTGCAAATGTATATATATATAACAATAAGTGCACCACAGTAAGTCTATAATTTCGTTAAGCGATTACATTTGTAGTAATTAATATTTTGAAATCAATCTTAGACATTTCAATTGGCATATACCGATGTCTAAGTGTATTGACTCCGATGAAGGTAAAGGTTTTTTTTCTTTTAAAAATTCATCGTTTATTTATAAAAATCGAGACTTGTTTTATATATATAGACTTTTAGAGGTCCACAACTTTCTGTTGGTTGCTACTATCTAATTGGTAACATTACTTTCGTACTTGAAAGAGGAAGTCGTATGTCAATAAATATGTATTTCAATTAAAAGAGCCTTACAAATTAAAATTAATGGATTATAAATTAGCAACTGATTGAAAGGATTGAGCGCTAGGAGTTTCTTCCACTATCGGTTTATATATATCAGATATATAGGCCCTCAAATCACCAGAGCTCTTCTTTCTCTGATATAGTTGCCGATGTTGTACGTTCCCACCAATCATCCGATTGATACCTAGTCGACGTTGACGACCGCGTCTTAATATCTGATCTAGTGATATACTAATGTCAGCTGTATCTGTATCCATTTTGCTATTTGTATCCGATGTCTGGTCAAGTTGTATAGTTAAATCAGACGTATCTGTATCCGTTATGTTTGTCTACAACGAGAAAATTATTATATCAATCAAAAAGGATGCATTATGATGGTATACCGATTTAAAGGCTTTCCCCAGAATTTCGTCATAACTTAAATCGTTTTCATACATTTCCGTTAAGCTGCATTTAATCAAAGCCATTCGATCGTCTTCAATTTCATCGGGAGGCATAATCCTCGTTTTTAATATTGAAATATCTCCGCTTATACGCTCGTAACTCGTATCGATTGCCTCTTTTTTCCGTTCATTATACGCCATTCGATCCTTTTCCGGTTTCGTTAATTTCGCCAACAATTGTGGATCGACCATTTTCATGGCCATCAAAACTTTCATCAGACGCTTTAAATTGTCTTCATTCCACTGTTTCTGTCGACGTTCCGGTAAATCGAATACAGCTTTACTATGAGCTTTTTTTAATGCCCTTCCCGTATATTTAAAAATGAAAAATAATTAAATTATACTGATACTGAATGAATTTACTGACTTTCTTTCCTCTTCAGCTAACCGTCTCAATCGTATCTCCTCCTCTTCTCGTTGCCGCTTCTTCAGCTTTTCCATTTCGAATTGTTCCTCGTCGAAAGCCTTCTGTTTGGCGGTCCGAATATGAGCATTGGACATATAATAGGCATGCTGCCATTCTGATAAATGGTTTAAACGTTTCATTTCACGTTCGATTAATTTCATAAGTTCCTTTTTGTTGCAGAGATTAGGGCGAAGTTATTAAAATATTTTACGGTTATAAAACGGATTAGATATATTTAATCACCCATTTCTCGCTGGGAAGAATGTTCGTCAACGCTTCCGGTAATATAAAAACTCTAAGGCAACTATTATAATCGCCGATACAAATCGTATCATTTGATAGTGTGAGACGATGTTGGGAGAGCGTTGTTAGCACATTACCACCCAGGCTCTCAATTAAACATGGTTCGTCCATTCGAGCTGAAAAATAATAATCGGTGATTAATATCTTTTTTAAGATAACTCAATTAATTACCTAACAAATCCCACGCTTCAAATGATCCATCCTCTCGGCATACAAAAAATACAGCCGGTCTCTTTTTACTCCAACGACAGAAGGTCAACTTAGACAGTCGTCGTCGCCAAATGATTGGCGTCCATAATTGATTCTCGTGCCAAACGCAAACAATTGAACTATCGATCGATAGTACCAGTTCCGGATAGAATGGATTCCGGTCAATAGTAAATATCGGTCCAGGATGAATATTCTCAAACAATGTTGGCTGTTTTATTGTTTCCCGGCTAATTAAAGCGCCCTGCGAGAACTCAAATCCCTCCCATGTAAATTTAGCAAACTGACCCGTAATCGTTGATACGAACATCATGTTTCGTAAATCGGCTGGACCAACATCGGTTACTTTATGTTCGATTCGGGTGAATAGTTTTAATTTCGTTGATGGTTCACCAATCGGTTCAGCCGAATAGATTCCATGATCGAATATCATACTAGTTATCGGTCGTTCATAGCAAATAATAAACGTCGGTTTAAATGTTAAATGTAAATCATCAAATTCGGACTCGTTGGTCATCATTTGTGGTGGTAACTTCGGTTTCTGCTTCTTTCTAATCCGTCTCGCTTCGGTCAAATATTTCGCCATATCCATATTCCAGAAGGAAATTGTCCCATCCAATGAGTAGGTGGCAAATAATCTCCCAGCACCAGATGGATCGTGATGCACTTGTCCCTCTTCTGTGATCACATGATGGCGATCCAACCATTTAATTCCGGTTACAGCAGATCGATGTGAAAAATCGGGATCGGATAGAGCGGTGACCCGAACGTAACGATCCCGATCCGTTTCATTAGTCCAAGCTAGAAATGATCGCATCATACGGCGATATTGGACTTGGGCTGGTGTTAGAATTTCAACGCGCTCAACTTTCTGCAATCGATTCGATACATCCCATATCACCAATTGACCATTAACTGCACCACCAATTATTAAATTCTCATCGAATGGACAATAGGAGATGGATACAATTTCACGGGGTGCACATAATTCAAATTTCCATTCTAGAGAATCGTCAAAACTCCAGAGTAAAACTGGATTTGATTGTAATGTTGTACGTTGAATGGAATCAATAATATCGGTGTCTGCAAGGGAAGGAACCTGATGTTATTCAGAGAGTTAATAATTCTCTGCAGAACATTACCTTTTACGGTAGTGGAAATCGTTGAGAATGCATATGAAATGAGAACGAGACCCGAATAAACCGGATGCCAATCAATCGATGAAATGTAACGGCCCGTTGTTTTCGCTATGTCCGAGAAGCAAAATTTCTCTGTTAAACTTGGCGGTTGATAGACAGGAATATTTGTTTTAGCAATGTAATCGTAATCGTTCCTATAAATAATAAATATTTCTTATATTCTTATAATTTTATGCATTATTATTTGCAGTAATCTATCTTCTGAATTTTTAAGTAGAGCCTAGAGTATAATCTTTAAATTTTGCTTTGTGTCGTAGTTATTACGGCGTACGGAATTTCATCTCGAGGTCATTTGACGTATATTTTTGAATATTATGCACGAGAAAATGTTCAATGATTCAACGATGAGCTCAGTTGCGTCTGAGTCCATATTGAGTAGATAAACATAAGTCCACGAGTATCACCAGGAGTACAGCTCTCTTAGATAACCTATCTAATTAACCAATAACATGATTATTTGTGCAAATAGACAGGCAATAAGGGCTCGTCTACGTAGTGGCCTGTCGAGATATGGGCCAGGCATTTGGGCTAGAGCGCACTTACATTTATTTAAATTGAAAGCCATAAGATATTTCCAACAATTCATTCCCGATATTTATTATTTTAAAATTTTTGAATTTTGCTTGTCATTTACCTGTACATATTAATTTGATTAAATTCCAATGTATTTAATAGCTCAATAATTTGATCAGACGGTTTATATGGTTCCGGTGGAAGTTCCTCAATTTTCTTTTTACCATCAGTGGGTTGGTCTTTAGCCACCGACATTGCCACAGTGTCCTTGTTAATTAGGGAAGCTGTAAATGAAATTTACATTTGTAAAAATCACAGAAAATTAAAGTTTAAATCTACATGTGGATATTTCGTAGAAATACTGAGACCATGCATTGGTCGGGAAAGTTGGATCAGTTTGTTGTTCGGTTGACACTCGAGCCGGCGATGATTGTATACAAGCGTCGACAAATTGTAAATGTTCAACTTCAAACGTTTTCTTTCCGGGTAACATTGCCACATATCCATCTCGTACATCACTGACCAACCGAAGTTCAAATTTTTCCGAAGCTCTCCTCACTGGAAACACACTTTGTATTTCAACTTCCATTTCCGGTCGATATGGTTCAACAATTTCTATTTCATGTTCACTGCCGTAACTAGTCCATGGTTTCGGTCGTTTATACATTGATAATTTTGCTCGTCGACGTTCGGCTGCTTCACAACTTCTTATCAATTTGGCCGCCTGTTTAGCCGATTCAATATTCTCAAAAACAAGAAATGTATCATTATCTTCGGACAGAGCGGATAAGTAACCGATTAAAACCGAATCACCTTCCCTCATTCTATCAATTTTTAACCGTAATTCGTCAATGGATTCATCAACTCCCTGCGGTAAACTCTCCAAAACGACATCTCTTTCGAGTAGTTTCCAAGGCATTTCTGCCGTAACATGTACACCAACTTCCAATCCCATATCCTGTTGTTGTTCAATGGTTAAAATAATTTTTGTTGTGTCCGGGAAATTTAATAATTCCTGACGTGCTGCGTCCTCATCGAACGATTCCAAATAAAGGCCGTCATTATCCGAATCAACACTCGCCACTTCCGGATCGGGTTCTAGATAGAAACGAACTAGTGGACCGTGACTTTCCGCTATATCACCCGGTTTAATTCGGGATTTTCTCCGTACCGATGTACGTTTACTATGGCGACCAGTACGGTCTGCTGTACTCTTTCTAACCGATTTTCGGCCAGACACAGATTTTCGTTCCGTTTCTAATGGAATCACTTCACCGGATGTACTTTCTTCCAACATTATATTTCTAGTTTTCGGCGATTCTATAATTTTTTATTTGATTTGCTTTGGAAGAAATGAAAACTTGTAACAGAAAAAATACGGAAAAGCTCTTTTTCAAGGCTACTAGGACTTTGTTTGTTGATAAATATAAACAAGCTCCTGGTTACTACCCCTTAGCAACGTTATAAATCTTATGGATGACACATATGGCGCAACACCCTTCTTCACATGGAAGTTCCTCTATCACCATCTCCACGGTCTGTTTTTATTCGATTTTGATTTAAAACGCTTCCATTACAGGCCGATTTTTGCAAGCAATCAAAAACCCCTGCTATTTCCCAGCTTAATCCCCTGATTTGATTCCCATTTTCATTTGTACATGCGAAATGGATGAATTTGATTTGTTAAATAATTTGAAAAATAATTTTCCTTTGGATTTAGGGATTGGCCGTCTGGCTAATGATAACAGACTTAATATGGAGTATAATTTTTCAATCAGTTGTTCCCTAGACCTTTCGGTTCGAAATCTATAGCCCAGGAAGTAAAAAGTTGGTTCCAATGTAAGGGAAGGTTTAAAATTCTATATCTCGCAAGATTCCCAAGGAATCATTTGTAAATAAATTTTGTCAGATAGAAGAAAGATAGTCTTTTAAAGGCTAAGTCTATCTACATATCTTTTATACATATCTACCTACCTTCCGGAAATATTAAATCTGGAAATTGATGAAGTTTTAATTTTGGTAGACTTCGAAAGATTCTTCCGGCAAGCCTACTTCTCCGAAAGGATTTATATCCTGAAATATCCAAACTAATTTCGAAAGAACCTGTCTATTGAATGGTTGTAAGAAGAATCCTGAAGTATCCTTAGATCGTCCTAGATCCTAGATCTAGAGGGTCTGGGACTTTTATTATTTTCAGGGGGAGGAGAAGGAAATTCAAGGACTTATTAGCTTGAATCGATAGATAAAGGGGATATTCAGTTATGCCCATTTCCTCCGGAAAATCCTATTCCTTCCATGTCATCTGGCTTCCCGAAAATTGGAAAATACGTGGCAAATTATGCGGAGGGGGAAGAGGTCCTGGACTAGCATTCTAGTGAATGCTTCTCTAGTACATGGGTCGCCTTTGTGGCGATTCGCATCTGTGTAGGGCCAACTTCAGAAATCGGATGTAAGGTATAACCTCTTTGAAAAAATGGGGAAAAAAATCTAGGTTTTATTTCCTCATCTCATTTTTGTTGTGTATGAGAAAATTTAAACGAGAGAATTTGCCTTGGGAGGGAATTGAACCCCGTATATCAAAATCACAAGCCACGGCGAAGTTTCATCAGACATAGGACAATTTTATTTCGCTCTTTCTCGGAATTTTTCCTATAAACTTTAAATTTTTGTAGAAATAAAATAAATTTGAAATTAATTAATTAATTAATTTAATCCATTTGCGAAAATTAGGTTTTTTAAATCGCGATTTCATAAAACTTTTCAATTTAATCGAATTTTACGCCCCTTGAGTATGTGTAACATTTTCGGACGACCCTGCATTTCAACAAGGTTACCAAAAGTGACATTTCATAAAGTACTACCAACCCAATTCTCTTCATTCTTGTGAAAATTTTCTTGTGCGATTTAATTGAAGTTTTCTATTTAACAGTTTTATGGTCAGGAAAAACGATTTCCTTTTGGAAAATTGGTAAGGTTTTTCATTAAATGAATTTAATATGTTAATTAATTGATAGACATGTCAACAGTCTTTGAAATCTAGTAAAATTGAATGTTATGTTTGCCGATGACTTGACGAGTCGATTTGGGTTTTGGGTGGCGTCAATTGATCGATTTTTATAAAACCGTAATTCCTTTTAATTTTAATTATTCATTAAAGTAAATTTTGTGAAAGGAATTATGGTTTTATATCTTACTTTTCTTTTTATAAATGAAATTTAAATATAATCAATCCATTCATACCTGCTGAATTCCAACAAAGGTGTTTGATGATGTCACCTGTCATGTCTGTTCATTGATTGGATGGATCTGTATTGTTTCGTTTAACATTCCTTTCAATTACAGTCCGGTGACCGTCCGAATCCCTGATTTCCAACGGAATTAAATTCCTTCATTAACCACGGAATCGATTCAAATTAGTAAAAAGATGGACCGTAAAGCCGAATTGGCAAAGAAAAAGGAGAAGTTGGCCGCCCTGCGGGAGGAGAAGGAGCGACGACGACGTGATAAAGAGATTAAAGACATGGAAGATGCGACAATACGTGTCGGTGGTAATCAGGATAAAGATTCCCGAAGGTTAGTCTAATCTAAATTTAAACTAAATGATCTGTTCAATAAATTTGTTCGTTTTTAGAGATTTAGATGAAATGTTATCATCGTTAGGTGTTGCTCCAGTTTCAGAAGTTCTATCCTCTCTATCATCGGTTAATTCAGTAACATCGGATAATTCAAATAATGCAACACCGGACGGAAGTTTACAGCCGATTAGCTTAAATGGACAAAGGTACGATTTTATCCCGATTTTCTTTTAATGAAATGTTCATTTTATGATTAAAATATCAAATGTAATTTTTAGTATCGTTGTACGAAAGAAACCAGTGAATCTTAGTGTTGTATCCGTTCAAACGACTGATATTCCACCAAAGGAAACCGTTGTCTATACGAAACAAACCCAAACTACAACCAGCGGTGGTTTGGAAAGAGATGGTTGGTATTTTTTTGAATAGAAACAATATTTTTTTTTCTATAATTCATATTCAACTTCATCCCTTGAACATAAAACAATTTTCATTTCCATTTCGTTCAACCTCTTCATTATTTTTTTATTTTAAATTTAACCAAATTAACAAATATAGTTATTTCTTGCCACTCATCACCATTGTCAGGATATATGGAAGATTGGTGGCGTCCACGAAAAGGTATTAACCTAATTCGTTCTGCTTTGTTTTTTATTTAAATTTAATCCTTAACAAAAATTGTATAAAAATTTGGCGATATCGTTTTTAAATTGAAATCTAATTGAAACAAATTTTTTTTACAGCTCATGCAACCGATTATTACGGTAAGTCTTGTTTTTTCCTTTTATATATGTACATTTTAGTATATTTTTGGATTAGAATTCTTTACATGGATAGAATATTTTTTTTTGGAAGAAAATTTCGATTCAGAATTTTAATTAGAATTATGGCTGGTTTCGGTTTTTCTGTTTTTGGATTTTAAAGGAAAATAAATCGATTAACTTGTTAGAATTTTTATAATTCGAAGTTGGAGTCAATATAGTAAGCAAACGAAAAATAGAAAATGAAAAATCGAGTCATAATAGGCATCTTTAAAATGAGTTCTTCTTCAAGTTCCTATAATAAATATGTACTACATGATGTTTAACTTACAACTAGAACTAGTTTCTACTAGGTGATAGTTCAAGCAATAGTTTCTGCTATTTTTTATTTACACGACGACTGCTTATTTATCGACTGAATATCGCAATTGTTTTTAATAGAATTATATAAGCTGATATTAGAGAATTCTATGATATTTCATGAGTTTTATGACGTGAGTACCAAGTTAAATCGATTATTCCATCGTGAAAATGGAAAGACCGATCGTAATACCAGCCTTGTAAAATTAATTAATTAATAGAAATTATTTTTAGTTTTAATTTTACTCGCTAGTATTATCATTACTGCTAATTAATTTAAGATATTGATTGATTTTCGTTTAAAACGATCGGTTTTGAAGAAAACAAAATTTTTGTTTAAAAATTTATTTCTCCACCCATTTTATTTATTTATTTTTTAAGTTCATTGGTTTTGTTTTTGTTTCTATTTTTTTTCTTAATTTAATTTTAAAGATCATCTAAAAGTATTTTTTTTTTTAATAATTTAAAGAAATTAAATTCTGGGTTGTATTTTGCTTATTAAATTCAACCGTACGACTCAATTTCTTATCCTACCGAATATACTATAAATTTTACATAATTCGGTATTTGAATTTTAGTCTTATGGTTTCTGCTAGCAAAATATCTAAATTTTGATTTATATTTTTGGTTTCTTTATTTTTTGCTCGACTATATGCCTGATTTGCATGATAAATATTGCTGATCATATTAATGGTTATAATTTATCTAAAATTTATTCATATAATTTATTGTTATTATCAAAAGTAATGTCTTGATTAAAAGATAAATTCGCAATCGTATTGAATTTATTGCTTTATCAGGAAGACTAGAGTTTAAACAATTAGGAAAATCTTTCAGCATAGTAATTTAACAGATCCCTTGTAAAGCTGTAAACTTTTACATTACCAAATTCAAGCCATTTGATTTATAGTAACATTTTGAAATTCAAGAATTTATCGTTTCTTGTAGAATAAAAATTAAAATTGTATCGTAATTATTTTAGGTGAATGCGCAATTTTCTGCTGTCTCTTTATTCTAAATAATTATCATTTTATTTTCAATAACTTAAAGTAAAGTTAGAATTATTTTTTCTTTTTCAAGATGAATACAATCTAAACCCAGGTTTAGAATGGGAGGATGAGTTTACAGGTAGGTCTCTAAGCTGTTCTTTTTTTTATATTTTTTCAATTATTTTTAACGACTTGTACAAAATGTAGTAGTTTTATTTTCACTTCAATGACGGGATTGATTAAACCACAATTTCAAAATTCCCTTCAACGTTTAACAAATATTTCTTATTTCTATTTGTAGATAGTTATTTCATTTTAACAATGCTTTCTTTCACATTTTTAATTTAAAAAATGGCTTGATAATAGTGCATGTTTATGGTATTTTATACATTTTTTTTTAAATTGAAATAAATTCTACTAACAATTTCATTTAATTCATTTAATTCAAAAAATAACGTGAGAGACGTTAGGTTTGGATTTTTTAATTTCTTACGCAATGTTTTACTTCTTTTGACTCAGGTTGTTCAAATTGAACTAATTTATTATTAAAAATGGAATTATCAGTCTTAAAATCCGATATCTATTCCCAAAAATTGTGTATCGGTGAGATTAGAGCGGGGGTGCAAGTGTCATTAAGCAAACCAATTTTTAGGAAAATCTATACTAATTAAGATTTGTTTTATTCGAAACCAAAAATCACCAAAAATCAAAATTCATTTTTTTGAATAAATTAAGTTTAAATTGGGTGGAGAAATATACGTTCTTTTTGAATAATTGATTGATTAATTGTCGTAATTTCATACTTCCACATGCAGCAGGTTGGTTTCTAACTGAAAAATGAACAATTGATTTTGAAAAGAAATATTTAATAGCCAATCTTCTGCATCACCTTAATATAATTTTTTTAATTTAATTTGAATTTTAATTATATATTTACATCACATTATATCTTTGTCAAGTTATCAATACACCATCAACAATCGTGGCAAATTCTCCATGTGACAATTTTTCTAGT
Source organism: Symmerus nobilis (assembly GCA_027564815.1). Classification (NCBI taxonomy): domain Eukaryota; kingdom Metazoa; phylum Arthropoda; class Insecta; order Diptera; family Mycetophilidae; genus Symmerus; species Symmerus nobilis. Next base: position 21,941 of record JANTOP010033337.1, on the reverse strand, counting down.
GACAAAGTTGTAAGTAAGAAATTTTTACAAATTGAAATTATTAACGAATCCTATATATCCAGCATAAAAAATCGTAATAATTCTACGATGAATTTGCCACGATGAATTGAAACAACCAACTTTCGACAAAGATACAGTGTGAATTATGTGGCCGAACGGCTGTTAAGCCGTAGATGTATTATAATGCTAGCTAATTGACTACTAAAAATATAGAAAACATATTGTTAAAAACTAATAGATGTTTTTTTTTGTGGGTACACAGAACATTTATTCGAAAGATAGTCGAAAGGGAGAAAATAATTCATGTAATAAATAACACTTTCATTGCATCATTTTAATCTATCAGTTTATTGCACAAATTGTTCATTCCACCAAACATGCACCACCCTAACTCACTCATTTTACATTTCTAACAACCGTTTGTGTGTTTTTTTATTTTTCGGAAATGCAATCATTTATTATTAGTTATGTGTTTTTTTGATATGCGTGTGTGTGCTTAGAATTGCTAGTCTCATTACTTATACAGTGCTTACTTTTGGTGATGCCCAAGGAGATGATGAGGAGAGCTCATTGGACCATGGATTCCATTCGAAATTACCGCCTGGCATTTTACCGCATGGATTACCAACGGTTAAAGAGGTAGCGCCAGCCATAACGCCACAGGAAAAGAAGGAGGAGGAGAAAAAAGAGAGTAAGGCATATGGGGCTAATAACTGAAAATATTTGCACTCAGGAAAAATGTTTGATTTAATATTTTAGTTATTGAATTATCCGAAGAACAGAAACAAATGATAATACTATCCGAAGAATTTCAACGATTCATTATCCGAGCTGGACGGGTTATAGAACGAGCTCTCTGCGAAACGGTGGATATTTACACGGACTATGTTGGTGGTGGTGACGCTGATGATGCTCTGTAAATAATAAATTATTTTTCACCAACATTTTTGTAAGGAAACACTTTTTTTCCATTAGCGATGAGAAATCCCATGCAAAATTATCGTTAAATCGACACTTTTACTGTGATCGTTGGTCAAAAAATCGTTGCGTCACGTCAATGGATTGGTCAACCCATTTCCCTGAATTATTGGTCGCCTCCTATCACAATAATGAGGAGAGTCCCAATGAACCAGATGGGGTTGTAATGGTATGGAATACCAAATATAAGAAGGAAACGCCCGAAGATGTATTCCATTGTCAGAGCGCTGTTATGTCAACGTGTTTTGCGAAATTTCATCCGAATTTGATATTAGGTGGAACGTATTCGGGACAAATTGTATTGTGGGATAATCGGGTACAGAAAAAGACGCCAATACAACGGAGTCCATTAAATGCGTCAGCGCACACTGTATGTCGTCGCTTTTAAATATTTAATATTTAGACGTCCTTCAGATTTATTGAATTATTTATAGCATCCTGTTTATTGTCTATCAATGGTTGGCACCCAAAATGCTCATAACGTTATCTCAATATCATCAGATGGAAAACTGTGTTCATGGAGTTTGGATATGCTTTCAACGCCACAAGATATTTTAGAACTACATTACAAGTAGTTGAGCTGTTGAATTAACGTCCATCCAGATTTTCTTATCTTTTTCGATTTATCTTTTCACAGGCAAGCAAAATCGATTGCTGTAACGACAATGAAATTCCCGAATAATGAGATTAATAATTTCATATTAGGAAGTGAAGATGGAAGCATTTATTCCGGTTTAAAATGAAATCTTATTTTTATTGTTATTTTATATAAAAATCATCCTTTTTTTTTAGGTTGTCGACACGGCACTCGTACGGGTATCGGTGAAATTTATGAGAAACATTTAGGTCCAGTAACTGGTGTATCAACGCATTACAATCAATCAACACCCGATTTCGGACACCTATTCTTATCATCATCGATCGATTGGACTATCAAACTATGGAGTTTGAAAGAGAACAAACCTCTATACTCATTTGAAGATAATTCCGATTATGTAATGGATGTTGCTTGGTCACCCATTCATCCGGCCGTATTTGCAAGTGTTGATGGTTCGGGTCGTTTAGATTTATGGAATCTAAATCAAGATACTGAGGTACCAACAGCTTCCGTTGTTGTGGATGGTGCGGCTGCTTTAAATCGTGTATCATGGACACCGTCCGGTTTACATGTAACAATCGGTGACGATTCTGGTCGAATTTATGTGTACGATGTGGCTGAAAATCTAGCAAATCCCCGTGCTGATGAATGGACAAAACTGTCTAGTACACTGCAAGAATTGAAAATGAATCAGGTGGACGAATTTGAACAGGCGACTGGTAATGCGGATAAACAGAGAATTACATCCGTTGTATCACAACCGCCACCGTTGTCTATTTTATCGGCAAGTCCGATACTATAGAAATTTGTGATTGGCATTTATTTGTTATTATTTCGGGAGTGTAGCGCAGACTACTAGGCAAGCGCAGAGACATTAATTTTTATCTATATCTTATCTAATTTATTTAATCTCCCATAATGAATATAAATAATTAATAAAAACAAAAGATATCTCTTATTTAACGTTTTTTTTTTATCGCTTACCATTCAGGTGGGGCAGACTGCGTCTATTAACATTTAATGAATTTATATTTTGACGGATACAGTAAAACGTATCGATTATGAAAAGTCGCGCAAAGAGCAATGAAACAATCGATACTTAAAATGTACGTGAGGATTTAACGACCACGTGCAAGATTTTTACGACCATGTTATGCGGAATTAATATGAACTATCATCTATTCGGTCTATTCGATCAAAATATGATTTATATACCGTTTCGGTGCCTTTACTTGTAATTTGTGGACCTCTAGAAAATTCTACAAAAACTTAGTAACTAAACTTAAAATATTAAAAGTGGAACCACTGGCGTAATATAAGAAGGGGGGGGGGGGGGGTAACCCCCCTGCTTACCCCACGAAAAATAAACGAGAAAAAAAAAAAAACATCTTATGATACTGATTACTTAGTCAAATCCCGCCCATCGCAAAAGGCTATCTACGCCAGTGCGTGGAACCATTTTAATTTTAATTAAAATTTGAATATTGAAAGACAATCATGTCTTTAGAAAACATTTTGTTGGCCATTATTATGGTGAAGTTGTCATTATCGCTGTAGAACTGCTTTACCTTGTTTGGAGCTAGCCCTAGTTTTGCAATGGTCCTCGTTGCTTTAACCACATTCTATTGGAAGATTATTGTCGTATGCGATTGCCTGTTACCAATCTGTTTGAAAAATGCGTTTCATTTCATTTCAATAGCATTTCGCATTCAACTTTTTACAGTTAAAGCGTGTGGCACTTCAAATTAAGTAACTTTTCACTTAATGCGCTGATTTCTTTCATTTTTGTTTTTAATTATTTAGTAATGTCATGCTGTAAGATACATATAAGACATTCTCAAGAAAGATGATGGTTCGGTTCTAGGGCAACAGTATAAAAAAGTTGTAATAGCTGATATGATCCCAAACGCTCGACAACCGTATACGGCAAATGAAGATGTCACAGGAGGTATGTTGCGTGTCGTGATTGTTTGACAGATCTGTTAATCCGGTTCTCTGCATCTGGATATTATTCAATAGATTTAGCAGCCGTATTAAATATTGTATGTTCTCTTTCGACTACCAAACGAATATCTTTGACTACGCTCAGTTGATAAAAGAACGTCGTGTGATATAGTTGTGTTTTTTCCCACTTGAATTAATCATTTGGTGCGTCATTATTTTACATTAAACACGCTTCTTGGCATGATATCATAAGAATATCGATAGTTATAATTTAATCTAAACATTTTTTAATTACACAAAGGTGATAAGATAAGGAGGAATAATTCAAGTTTGTCCTGTAATTTATTTTTCGGGGTAAAAACTAATGGATTCAAATACGACCGGTATTTAGTCCCCTCGTATATATTTTTTTAGCATATGTTACTATATGCTACCATACCATATATGGCTCTTTTTAGTTATTACGTCATTTTTGTGTGTAAATAAACTTCCCGGCTTTTTATTGGCCAAATATCAACATAAAAAATCCTAAAGTGCTTTTAATTAATAAATTTGTTACATTTACAGTTTAAAATTACAAGTATATAGTTTATTTTTCATATAAAATTAAGTGTAAGTTGGTCAGTAGATTAACATAGCGAGAACAACAAAAAAACGTTTGGCGGAAACAGAAAACTGGAACAGAGAATATAATATTCGCAGCATCCGATTGGCAAAAAAACAAGCGTGTATGTATGTATGATTATTAATTATAATATTAATATATATTTTTTATTTCATTATTCAATTTAAAAATAAACTGCGATGACTCAGAAATAAATTTGTCCAGCGACAGTGATTTGATCTTGAAACGGCGAAAAAATATTGTTCATTTTGTCGTTATTCTTCCATTGACGGTCGTTTTTTTTTATTAAATTATATTTAGAAAAAGAAAATATATTAAAATTAGACCAAAACAGACTGATAATAAACGTTTTATTTTTAGTAATGCAGTCAGATTTTGTTTCAAGTTCGATCGAATGATCAGAATTTTAATAAGTCTGTTTTAGGGTTATCGTGGTTCAACTGACATTATTCAAATTGTATATGATTTTAGATAACTGTATGTTGTATGTATGTATCTACCTTACTCCGAATCGAAATTCCCTGTAAGGTTTGGAATTGTTTTAAAATCGAAATTTTAGTTAAATTTGATTCCAATAAAATTAACATGACATCTTACAAATAAGAATTAATGATAATTGGTGATTAATTTCAATAAAATACTTCATTGACTGTATTATTATTTTTTCGCCTGTTTGTTGTGGGCGACCTTCATTCATTTCATTATTTGTTTGTATTTTACTTCTAAAGAAAATAAATACAAAAATAAAATAAAATAATAAAATGAAGCCGTTGGCCACGTTTGAATGAACATAACAATATGGTACAAAATAATTAAACGGTTTTTAAGTAGGTGTTGAGTTGTTTTAGAGAAACATCTCCATTAGATTGTTGACCCAAAACACTTTCGGAGAATATTTTTAGATTGGCCTAATTTCCTGAATTTCAACGATATTTTCTCCACCAATTTACGGAATTCCCGATGCGACTACCAATTGATATTTCATATTCATACAAACATTTAATTACGACTCTGTTAAATTTTCAATTAAATCGACTTGTGACGGTCATTGTTTAATTGTAAAATTGTTTTTATTTTGTACTATACATTTTCACAACCTTGTGACAATAATAATAATAAAACGGAAGAATATTATCGAAGAAATCATATCGATGAAATCTTCTTGGAACATCTCTACTGCATGATCTTATATAGCAATTTTCATATGTTATTTGCCAGCGATATCTCTCTATTTCGAGTTACACAATTTTACTCATTTAACTCTATTTTAGAGATAAGCAATACCGTTATGTGATAAGGACTAGTAACTTCCTGTTTTTTCACATTGTTTAGAAATATAATTTTAAATAACGGAAATAAAAAAAATTTACAAATTAAATAATTTTTAATCGAAAATAATATCTACCTTAAATTATTTAATTACTATTTAAATACAATACATTTTAATATTTAAAACACTCAGCGACGTTTGTCAGTCGATGTGAAATAGCGAAATACTATAGAATTGAAGCTAATAAAAATCAAAATTATACTGCCAAATCTAAAGAAATATTTCATCATTAACATTTTCAATGTCCCGTACTAAGAGCCTGGCATTTGACCAGACGTACCTAACATATGCTTAGAATAATGATAAGTAATAAATTAAGTTTGGCTCATTTGACTGACAATTTAGGCAGGTGGAAATTCAGGATTGGACGGGAAAAGGTCAGAAATTATTGGGAAATTGATTGATATCCCGATAGATCTTATCCGGGACTTGCAGAATCTAATGACATCTAACTTTTCCTATTCAATTAACGTAATCGCGTTAAGAAAATTTTTCGAAAAAAGTTAACATTTTTCGGAGTTGTAATGGTCGTTAGTTGACTTTGTGGAAAAATGTCTGTAATTTCCCAAGAATATCAACATTTTTTAATTTCGATATGGACTCATTTAAATGATGATCTGGGTGATCCAATTAAATTAAAATTTTAATGGCTTTCCATAACAAATTCTATTTTTAAAATTAGTGGATTTTTCTCTCGATTTGATTTTCCTTGCATCACCTTGTATTCCCTATATCCAATTGAATCTAATTGCTTAAAATATTTTGTCTAATTTCCCCGGAATAAGGGTTCAGGGAAATTTCTGAAAAGTTATCGTTTGAATTTTGATGATCGTTCATTTCGGATCATAACAAGAGAAATGTAACTTTCGGAGGAAATACCTATAATTTTCCGGAAAAATTAAAATTTTTAAATTTCGAAATGGATTCGGTTAAATGATAATTTGGTGATCTAATTAAATTATACTTTTAAGGGAATCCCAGTCCCAGGGAATGCCAGGAATGTAAGTCGTATTTTTAATCTATATCTTCTATCGATGCAGACAAAGCAGAACTTTGGCCTAGGCAGACTAGACGGCTGCTTAGGGCCCGGTGATTAATAGGGCCCGCAACGTATCAAAACTAAAATATTAGTATTATATTTAATCTTCCAAAAATCAAGGGGGAATTCACCAAAAAATGTGAGCAAGGGTGAATAGGAGCGAGCGAGCGTTCTGCATACCTCTGTCATGCTACTTCTTTTAGCGGTGTTTCTATATTATTTGCGCTCTTTTAATTCAATGGAGAAAATGTATTTTAGCTTTAAAATATATTTTTTAAAGTTTTTATTTTTATTTAGAGTGACAAACTTTTATTATATTTTATTATTTATTTTAGATAGTTTCAAAATTTTTTTAAAACACTTTTGCTACTTGTGAACCTTATGAACCCACTGAGGGCAGATGTAACTCACATACAACTCACAATAATTACTTGCTTGGATGAATGACCTGTATCTTATAAATTTAAAATCACAAGTAGCTCAATCACCAGTACCCAACGTATTGAAACATTTACTCTAGTTACATCGGAATAAATCTAACGATCCAATGAGGAAATTGTGGAAGTAACAATTTTCAAAAACAACCCCCAGATTTTAGAGGGGTCGATATAATGGGTACAATAAGAAAACGGCAACTTTTCAGGAAAACGGGTTCAAATAGGGGGTAACAAGGGTGATCTATCAATACTTTTACTACGAGGGTTCCCGTTGGGACTTAATGTGTTAAAACTTCCTTTAAGAAAACTCCTTGTATAAATTACAATAAAATTCAACGATTTTTGACGAAATTACTAGCGAAATGTTTTTAATTTTCTAATCTAATGATGGCAAATCGTTTCTAAGTGATTTTCGAGCAGTTTTTATTCAGAAAATTTTTTGAAAAACTCATCCATTTTGAAATTTGTTTTATTTTAGCCAAAAAATTGGGCAAAATTTCGATATTAACAAATTGTTCTGACACTCTTTTGGAAATATTAAATTTCCGGGAACTTTTCTTAAGGAATCGGGAAATGTGATTATAGAAAATTAAACCTGAGGCTCTAAGTAGGAAAATTGAAAGACAAACTTTTTTAAAAAATCATCCCCCGATTTTTGGAAGTTCGACACACATGCGATAGCAAAATGTACTTTTCTGGAAAATGGTTACAATTTTCTGGAAAATTTAAAAGTGTCGATAATGATTCAAATAGGCAGTAACTAGGGGGATCTATCAACATCGTAATAAGGCGAAGGGGTTCACTTCCAATGTAAATATTAAAACTCTCTTTGAAAATTTTCTTTTAAAAATATTTTTCAAACAGTCTTTCTTGTATTTTCAAAAATGTTTTTTAATCTAATGATGGCAAATCATTTCTAAGCAATTGATGGGTTTCATTCATAAAATTTTCCAAAAAATCAACCGAAAAAACGAAGCTTCAATTTTAATTAAAACGGTTCCGAGATATTCCAGTAAATGAAGTACCACAAGTTTTTAGGAACTTTACAACTTTAGCAAATGAAGTTTGATTTGAGGACGAGATGTGAGGAAGTTGAGGAAGTTTATAAGGCAAACACACAACAACTAATAAATAGTGATGACTATGGAATATCGAATGAGCATCAAATCGCCAATTTGTCTGAAATATCGGCAAAAATTATCAAGTGTACGGAATTGGAAAATCCCATCTAAATGTTCTAATAAAAACGACTTTTAGAATAAAATATAGGAATAATCCAAAGTGCCCAAGCCCAAGGTAGGGGCCCGTAGTCGGTATCTTGCCTCAGGCCCGAAAATGTCATAATACGGCTCTGGATGCAGGTCATTAATGAATAATTTTAATTTTCCTAGGAAATCTGGAGTATGGTGTGGGCTCCATTGTGGCGAGATACATGGTACATTTTCCTTATGTTCTGCTTAATTTCTCATCAGCCCAGATTAATCTATCTTATGAATTATTACGGTTGACTTCAATTTTCGGACCGGCAAATAGGAAATTGTATTTGGGGAAAATATTGTTGCGAACCTGTTCTATATATTTCACCAAAAGATATTCCGACTCACTTTTCTATAAGTATAAAATGATGGTCATACCGAACTTGAGGTATCGAGGTATCATTCTCTGTATTAATTAGGAGTTTCTAAAATAAAACAAATAATTGATTTTTAAGTCTCTTAAGTGGAAAACCTTATACAATATACTCGTATAGAATCCATTTCCACAATTCGTTAATTGCATAATTTTTTCAAATTATGCAGTGACTTATTGTTTTCTGAAGAATTGAATTTGTGGAATAGAGGATATTCTCTAAACAAACGATGTATATTACCCGATTAAATATTCATTCACCTTGAACCGACATTTTTTTTTCTACACAGACGTTGATATCAAATTGGAAAAATTGAATTCCTTTCTAAATTTATTATCAAAATAATTTAATCAGAGATAAATATGATGTCATAATACCGATATACATAGTAGACACCACACATATGTTTATAATGATTATCAATAACAGTCCAATTGGGTATATCTCCCTCCTCACTTATCAGACTAAACCTAATAATTGTTATAAATGCAATTATTGGTCAATTTAATATTGACTCTGCCCAAGTTTCCACTGTGCCTAAAATGACGAGACATTTCTAAATAAAAATTTATTTTGTCGCCACTATAAAATCCCACCCATTGATTTCTCTATATAATAAACAAAATCATGTAAGAGTATAGTAAATTGCATGCAACGATAAATTTGCGAATGGAATTAATTTCAATTGAGGTTAATTAGATGGTAATTTCATTATGGGACTTAATTATAAATTTGATTATTAATTTGTAATTTTTATTTTAACGTCGTAGCATGGCTTTGTGAAACCTGTCGAGTTTTTTTTTCTTCGTATAAGTAAACAAAAATTTGTTTTTAATCGCTTTGTTTATCATAGTGGTCAAAGTGATTCGGTGAAATGATCCTCATAAACGCTATTAGTCAATAAAATGCTTGCGTTTTTAAGCAATAAGACTTGTTGTTTATATAGAGGAGAGAACAGTTTTTTTTCTGTTTAAGAAAATTCATTATTTTTTCGTGAAACGTTGTAAGAAAAATAAATTTTCCAAATGATGAAAACCTTATTGGTTGAAGAAAAATTAATTAACCTTTTTTTTTTGTTAACAAGCGCCCACCAAAAATCGTTAAATTATCAGTAAAGACGTTGTTTTGTTTGTTTCTTTTTTTTTATTATTTTATAGTACAGATGGGAGAATCACAATAAGATAATTCAGGAAATGGAAATTATGACCCACCCTAAATTTGAACTGACGGTGGAATAGTAAATCAATCCGTATATGTAATGTAGAATGGACTATTCCTGTTATTCTCACTCCTAACTTCCCATCGTTCTACAAATTTTTCTCTTTCCCTATTTAATTTATTTAAATTATCGTCTATTAAAAATCAATTAGTCTTCGTTATCGATATACAAATTTGTTTTTGATTGAAACCATTAAGAGTCTTGTATCCGGCGGACAGAATACCCTATAATAGATTGTTTATTTTTAAAAGGACTTTCACTTAAACACGAACACGGCACTAGGCCCTCTATTGAAAAGAAAGCCAAAAGTCATTTCGTCAAACATGCAAATATTTTCGTTGGCTATATACATATAGGTTTGCCACATTTTATAGAATTACATTTATTGGACTGACTATAAAACCAGGTGGTCCAGGGCATAGTAACTAGATTATAATCCCAATTGAATAGTGACAACCCTGATTATAAGTGAACCATGAATTTAAACAATTGGAGTATATCGAGGTTCTCATAAGTCGTATAGATTGAATCAACATACACACACCCTTCTTTGTACCCGTGAATAATATGAACCGTTTTGTCTTGTATAATATTTAAATTGAGGGTGTAGTATGGAGAAAAGATACACATCAATGGCTAATCTACCCATAATATCTAAATAGGTGAAACTCCTCCTTTATTTAAATAACCGCTAATTTATATCTAGATTTTTTTACTGTGGGTTATATAGTGTTGTTTATGGTGACCGTACATTTTCAGCCCGGCTCATTTATACAGGATATTGAATATTTCCCCAAATCTGGCCATCTAATCCTCGTATAGAAAAATGCATATCGTAATGTTTTAAATCACGCATCATGAGCGACCTATAAACCAGTCATATGCATGAACGGCTGTCGTTAATATTAAGTAATTATTTATTGGTTGATGTTTTATATATTTTATCCGTCTAGTTTCGGATGGGGAAAGTCTCTCTAATCGTATGGATAGAGAAATTTATAAATATAAAAATTGTCTGGGGACAAATATATTACCGTAATAAAAAAATAATCACAATTATATTTGTAACCGAAACCCCATAATTAATTATCTAATTTTTTTTATATCCATTTTGACACATAAAATAAATTACTTAATTAGTAGTTTTTCAAAATTTCCTTATTGTTTGGTTTAGTTTTTCCCTGTCAACACTTCAACATTTCGTTGAAGATGAATGGGTGTTTCCGTTTATTTTTAAACTGATATTTGCCCACTCAAATTTATCCGACCAGATGCCAGGCCGTCCAAACTTTAATATTAAGTATTTTTGGATTTGTTTGCGATAGTTTGAATTATATTTTAGTATTTATAAAATCAAAATTTCATTCAAATATAGAGCAAAGGATCAATGGTCTCAACGAGGGAATAACCATAGTTAAGGGGGGGACATCCTGGATTCTTAATGAAAAATTACGTTTTTCTCGTATACTGCATTTACCGACCCTGGCTTTAAAACAACAATTTAAACTAGAAATGGAAAATTAGTTTCCCAGAATTCTATGAATAGAAGAGAGATTGCAGTTTCTCTGTTCAAGTTGAATAAACTGCTATGAATAAATAATAGGGCCATAAGGTAAATATTAATTTTCTCTGGACTATTTTATCATCTAGTTTTAGTATATTTTTTTTGTTACCATTAAAAAGAAGCCATAAAAATATTCTTTACAAATCCGTATAATATCTTATATGCGATAGTTAACATCGTTGATTATTGTTGATCCATTCAAGTGAACCATTCATATAGTTTTTTTTAATTAAAAATAAACTTTCCCTCCCGTCGTGTCTTCCACCATTCACACTAATGATAAGGTGATAGTTTGCCTCAATTTCAACTACTTTGACTAAGAAGGAAACATATTATTTTCTCTTCAAAAACTTTTCAAAATAAATTTTCATCCAATAAATATTCAATCTCCATAAGGTGGGTCCAATGTTCTGGCGAGTTCGAAAATATGGTCTAACAATTTAAAACAATTTAAAATGCATAATTCAGAGTATATGTGCTGGAAGTCTTGCTAACTTTAAAATAAACCTATAAGACAATTTGAGCCATTTTTCGCGAATTATTGTTTTATTTAAATTTATGGTTAAAGTTATATGCAGTGAAAACTTCTTCATGGGAATACATAGGTCGTAAAGTTAAAAAGAAAGGCAATAATCGTAACGCATCATTAATTTCTATCTGTTAAATTAACAACCGCAACCGATGTTATTATAAATATTTAACAGGTAAGAAAGAGCCTGTTAATTAAAATCCTAAACTCTTTCTCGTATCTACTTACTTTAATTTTTCATTTGAATTTAATAATTGATTTAATAATTTAATAATTGATAAGAACCACAATAAATTAAAATATTTGGATTAAACAACATTAATCTGTTATAATCCGGGTATGCTAATTTCTAACATTTCCTCTCATTCTAACACTGCGGTTCGTAGAAAACTAGACAAAACAAGGAAAATACACTAACAGTTAGTAGAAATGTAAAGTAGATAAACATTTTTAAAGAAATTATCAGTCAGCAAACGTAGAGAGATCTCTGAGTAGTAGCGAAATGTACCATCTTTTTCCAGATTGATCCAAGTCCCATTTCCATGACCTCCGGCGGCCTTTCAAAAATATTTCTTATAGGTAGCTTAATATAGGAGGGAATAAGATCTTTCCTTATTATTATAAATTTAAATATTCATTATTTTTCGGACCTGAAGAAATACAGATTTCCGAAACATTTTCTTCAACATCGGGAAAATGTAATACGGTGGAATTGTTCCCAAATAAATAACGAAAAAATTTTAAAAATTTCATGTTGCGATGCAATAACCAAACGATTCTTAACATAAACTTTAAAAAGTTTATCTAACAAGTTGTATTTTTAAAAAGGCTTCAATATTTTTAAGAAATGGAAAATCAACGATTTGCTTCCAATTTGACTGATTTTTATTAAGTTTTTCAATTTGATTTCCTGTTATCAGTAAGATTTCGGATTATCGTTCAGTTTTCAAAACTGAAACTTTCAGATTTTCAGTATTTTTCCAATTTCCTAATTTCCCTGACGTTTTAATTTTAGTTGTTTTTAATTATTTGTAGGAAATTGTCAATTTAGTAGAGTAAACTTTGACCATTATCAGAAGAGTTTTCCAAACAACAATTTATGAAGGAGTCGCGTTCATTTAACCTCCCGAGAATTAATTTAAATATAATTTCTCTTTAGTAAGACGATTAATGAAAGAAATCATATTTCCAGGACACCGATGTATTTGAAATAAAAGTTTATATTCAATTCAGTGCAGTGGCGTGCAGTCTAATGCGCAGAAGGCACACAGCACGCCTTCTCGAATCTTATAATTAATAATAATTGCCTCATAACAGACAGTTAGTTTTCTAGAATATTGTTAGTCAAAGCAAAAAAAAATCTGTAAAAAGATAGGAATTTAGAGGCATACCTAATCACTCCTAATTTTCCTGGAATTCCTCAAATTTTTCCAATTTTTCCTGACATTACCCGCCAACCTTACCGAAATTGTCGACATTTTTCCCTACTTTTCATTATGCCGACTTCTCTGCCCCCATTTCTTAGAAAATATCCGCCTTTTCGAACTCTTCCAATTCTGTCGATATTATGCAAGTTTTTCTGATTTTCTAACATTGAACTGTACTGGGACTTTAAAGAATGTTCCCGAGTTTTGCAAATTTTTCCTTATCTTACCAATTTTTATCTCGTGTTTTCGCGATTGTTTCCTTACCTTTAAACTTTCTTTTAAAATTTAGCAATTTATTAGACTTTTCCTAAATATTTTCCGCATTTAATTGAATTCTCTGTATATCGTCCAATTAATTCCTATTGCCCCAGCATGTTCTTGGCCTGTTTTCCGATATTTACAAATTTGTCTGAATTTTCTGAAGATTTTATAAACTTTACCTATAGTTTTCTGTCTTAATCCGATTTTTATCGACTTTCAAAGTCAAGGAAGACTACAAAAGCACTTGCTAGTTACGATAATCCTAGATAGAATTCGGGAAATCAAGATGCATTCAGATAGATATTCAGATATACATTAATGAGACACCAAAGCTATTGTATTTTAGCCGATTTTTACAAAGCCGTTTACAGAGTCGTCTGAGCGTATAGTGAAGCATACATAGGTGATCGTAATTAAAATATTCGATATGTTAACATTTCACCCGTTTGATTTTAATTTGATTTTTTGGGAATATATTTTGTAGAAACGGTTAATTTGGGGGAGGGGGAGGTAATTATACCCTATTTCCACACGTTTTCAGATTTCCAAATTTTAAATGTTCCGGGAAATTATGACGATTTTTCAAAAAAGTGTCCATATTTCATAGCCTTGTATCGACCCCCCCTAAAATCAGGAGATGAATTTTATGGAAAAGTTTGTTTCAAAATTTCTTCATTTCACCCTTAGGTTTATTTCCACGTAACCAAATTTTCCGGTTCCCAAAGAAAATTTCCCGGACATTTTACTTTTCCACAAGATAATCACGAAACTATCAGTATTGGAAAAGAAAAACAAAAAAATTCAAAATGGTTAATTTTCTTAACAGAAACACTTCGTAAATGACTTAGAAATATTTTCCCATCAGTAGATTAGATACTTTTTGAAAAAAAAAATTTCGTTAGAAATACTTGATGATAAGTTCGATAAAAAATCGATCAATCTTATTGAATTTTATACAAGTCGAATTTTAAAGGGTTTTTAGACATAATAAGTTGGTAGGTAACCCTTAAGGTTATTGATAAATTTGAATTCATATCGAAAATTCCTAATGTTAAATATCCCGGGAAATCATAACAATTTCCCTGAAAACAGTCGATTTTGGTGCCGTTTTGTTTTCATATCGAACATGTTAACATCAATTTAAGATGTTGACATTTTGTTAAGGTCATGAAATTCTGCACGCCCAATGGAGATATTGACCGCACGCCGCGCCGCTGATTCAGTAGTTAAATTTCACTTAAAAAATTTTCATTATGTAAGAAGTTTCTAAATTAAATTTCCCTAATTATCAACTCTAAGAGGAGAATCAAATCTTTATTACATTTTACAATTTTTTTAAGATCAGCATAATAAAAACCTGTCCTAATAAGGATGTCATCTTGGGTAAATCGACAATTTACAAAATTGCATACATCCTAGAAAATAATTGCATCTTCCCTGCGAACGGTTGGTAACTTAGTGTAACTCCCTTCATCCATGTCTCTAAAATAATAATTTGAAATATAAATTTTAATATAAATAAATAAAATAAGGGCAGTATCATAATAATTTATGAATTTATTAAATTACCCGCATAAACCTTCGGTTGTGTATCTGAGTGGGTTGTCTTTAAAAAAACACCAAAAATATCGCTAGATTATTCATTCCAATATATCAATGACTCCAGAAATTATTCAAGTGTCATAAAACTGCATGCTTTTATTATTTATTCTGTAATACATTTTATGTAGGTAAAAGATAAAAATTATTTTTTGAAGATAAGCACAATATGGACAAAATGAAAATTCGATAGAAGTTTCTTACACACCCAATTAAGATATGCCAGATAAGCAATAATTACTACTAATAAATTAAGTTTAACTTCATCACATTTAACAGTTACGGATGAAGAATTTATTTTCCATTTCCTTACTTCCAAATGTAAAAAAGAAATTTCTAAAATTGATTTTCTTATTACCGGAAAATTTTATAATATTTTACCTGAAAGTTTCCTGTCTAACCGGTGATGGGTGGGTTATATGCTGAATTGGAAACCACGTATAGACGAGAATTATTGAGTTATAAAGGTCATAGACATTTAATCTGTAAATCGCAATCAATTTCATGTAATCGTATTAGAGTCATTCCGTATAATAGTTTGGGTCGATGTCAAGGTTTTAATATGAATTTTACATTAAAGAATTTAGAATCGAATTGACTTTAAAAATATTTAATTAATATTATTAGTTACTAATACCGATCCACTTTATTCACAGGGTCATGGAATTGATTTTGAAAGGAATTACATTTGAAGCATGGATTAAATGTCTTAATGAAACGCTATGATTATTAAGTAAAATAAAGTACATCGGTTTCTTGTTTAAATATATTTTGCAACCGGAAATAAAACAATATATTTGCTGCCCAAATAAAATATTTCCAGCTCAAGGATTGACCCTATAAGTCCGTCTATATATCTAAAAAATTAAAAACCAAATGCCGATAAAATGATAAAAAAAAACTTTATATTTGATAAGAATTTAAACAGAAATATGTATTTAATTTAATCTTTATCGATTCCATTTAAAAAAACAGTCTCTTATCAATGAGAAGAAATAAACAAGAATTGTATGTATGAATTCTTCTATAAATTAAATTTTTGAAATAGAACCCCGGAATCTCATTAATAAATAATTTGCCACTTCCTTTTCACTCAAATCATCGACTTAAATTTCAACAGTAACAATAATAAATAATAAAAAAAATACAATTGCTGTTATATACGCTTGATTGATGAGCTTGTTGATTTAATTTTAATATTCAAAATGTGTATATTCGGATATGAGATATTCTTTCACATTTTCGTCTTCGTCAAAAAATAATTTAATTATATTTGTTTATGGAAACATTAAAGTCACATAAATAATTTAAAAAATAATATTCGTTTATTAAATTAGCCTTAGCAAATTAAGTTAGATGGAATGTTATCAAACAACATTAATTTTAATTATTTAATTAGATTTGAAGCTCTTTCATTTACGAAAATTCTTTAATGCTTCCAATAACTGATATTTGATTCAGAGAGAGAAACAATAATTATATGAATTGTGCAATTAAATAATATAATTAATTATAAAAATACAATAAAATCATTAAATTATTAATGTTGATATATTTCTTGTTAACCCAGATACCATCCAAAGGGAAATATCCCATAAATATCAGAACGGTTGTCCTTGACCCAAAATCAACAACATTCTGGACACCATGACAACCTTACCGCCCCCTCCGCCACCAAAACCAAATAAACAGAAACCGCAGCATAGCAGTACCCCATCACCCGAACAGACATTAAATCGAACACACAATGGTAACGGAACGACAATCAGTAACGGTAACATTGGCTTCAGTTATAATCGATTAGACAGTATAGTGCCACCGCTCGATGAGGAAAAAGTTGTAATGACACCGAGAGGGAAAACATCATCGTCCACCAAAATTCTAATCGAACGGAAATTAGTTGAGCAAATAGCTGGTGATCGTCAACATGTTGCTGGTGGTGATCATACTGGCATTATTATCAATAAGGATCTACATGATACGGATGTGTATCGGGTGCCACAATTGAGCTTAGAATTTCGGGTATTTTTGGTAAGTGCTAACACTGGTCAACATTCACAAGAAGCACGAACGTTACGATTTTGGTTTCGATCGTGGTTGTTGGATGGTGATCAACAGGCACATGTGGCACAAGACTTTTTCCGAGAATTGGTCAGCCCGAAGGAGTTTCCCAGAGGTGAGTTAATTTTTTTTTATTTCTTATCCAACACAATTTTAATAAACGGAATTATTTTTATCATACATTAGATTATGTTGGTTTTATAAAGAAGGTGATGAAACTCTTACAAAAGGGTTACAATGAAATTCAAGCGCTTGAAGTGGAACTCCGAATACTGGAACAAGTCTCGGCACCACCATCACGACCTCGTAAGTATCTATATATTTTTCCTAAACATTAATCATTAATCCTTTTCTCATTCGGTTAAGTGATATTTCCTTGATCTTTATATGTAAAAATTAATCCAAAATTTATAATTAGCCAGAGATGGTTATTACATTTATTGTTATGGTGGCGGTAATTGTATGTCCCGATCAAATAAATATCATATCGATTTAGGCGATAAGCAATTCGATAGCGAGTCGAGGCGATCATCATCATGGTCAGGTGATAGTTTAATGAAAAGCTTATGGCTTGAAATGTATAATAAAGGAATTGAACGATATTAAAATAAATTTTAATTGTCTGTTTAAAATTGTAATTTAAAATAAAAAAAAATCGTTTAGAAAATGGATAGGAAATGAATTTTCCTCAATTAAATTAAATTATTTTTATGTATTTGTTGTAAATAATTTTTTCTAACCAACTGATTTTAATTAATCTCATTTTTTATTATTATTTGAATTTAATTTATTAAATGAATCTACTGTACCGAGCAAATATTAATTCTCTAGAAATTCTATCAACGTCCTAAAAGGTCCTATTTGAAATCGATTTGCTCGGCCTAGTATATTACAATTTATATGAATTATTACTAATGCAAATTTTGTTTTTATTTTTTATATTTCTATTTTTATGCTAATTAATTGTAATTTTCGTTTTGTCATTGTTAACTTTTATCGTTTATTTTTATAATTCCTAAAGATAATTTCATTCCCTCTTGTACTTGGCTCTTTTTTATGGGAGTTTAAGGAATAGGTATGAGTCGATGGGTGTTGTCTTCTTCATTTTTGTCATATTTCAAATATATCACATGATGACTGGCAATATTTTTAAAATAGAACTTAGTGAAAAGGGTTGTTGATTTTGATTTTGATTCCTTTGTCATGAACGAAGAAATTTGTCAGACATTCATTTTGAAAATTCAACGATAAAATGTAATTTTGCTTTTACTTTCACAAATACTTTCCCCCTTCCGAACTATATGACTAAAGCAGAGAATATTAAAAATATGTAAAATCATTCTTTCAGTTAATGCTTTTACTTATAAGGCAAGAAGTTGGTGATAGGTCGTTTCCGAGAGATTGATAAGGTAGCGACTTGAATGGATGGAATGCTTGATTTAAATTGTAAATAAAAATAAGATACAATTGGAGATGTTCTTTTAAACAATAAATCACGTCTATATAATTGCATTTAATGTTCCATTTTTATGATTTGTTTATCCGGTTTGTAGGCTGTCTGGGTCCATCCACTTAATTAAATTTAATTAAATCAAAGCTGTATCAAAAGTAAAATAACCAAAATGTTCTAACATCAATGTTTGGATATTTTTTTTTAAATCCTAATGATTGTCTTTTATAAATTTATAATTAATGGAATTATATCCTTCTACCTGCAGTGTCGTTCGAAGATTCACAATTCGATGTGGTGCCATTAACTCCTGAGAAAGTGCTCGAATTGATTGAGCAGGCCTATCCAAATCCGGTAACAGCAGAAGATTTGGCACGTGATCATGGTTGGTCGGAAGAGGATGTGATGCAAATAATGCTATCACTTAAGAGTCGAGGTGTTATCAAGTCAATGGAATATAATTCATTTACCCGAATACATCATGAAGATACGGAAATTAA
This sequence comes from Symmerus nobilis, assembly GCA_027564815.1. Lineage (NCBI taxonomy): Eukaryota > Metazoa > Arthropoda > Insecta > Diptera > Mycetophilidae > Symmerus > Symmerus nobilis. Next base: position 2,750 of record JANTOP010033337.1, on the reverse strand, counting down.
GGTAAATGAGGAAGCTTAATTTTTCTAAATAATTAATTAATTTTTAATTCGGTAACTTATATATGTTTTAGGTCGTTAAACAAATGCCAACAATTGCATCAAATAAACAACCAACGATTGCTATAATAACAGCACAGTACTGTGAGAAATTGGCAGTCGATGCTATGTTAGAGAATAAGGAAACGTTCGTACGATACACAACAGTTGGTAAATGGAAATATTCCTTCTAGTATACGATTCAAAATTCAGATCAAGTAGAAGTAGTTAATCCATCCGGATTGTAGAATTTGAATCCTTACTATTTTAACAAATTAAAAACTGCCCATTATCCTAATAACTTATGTAAAAGAAAAATCCCTTTCTATAATCCCTATAATTTATTATATAGGAACATCACCTGATAAAGATATAAATGGTTTGCAAAGGCAACGACAAAAACGTAAGCGTTTTGGTAAGAGGTTGGGAGACGCATTGGCAAAATTATCAATGTTTTTTTTTAAATTCATTTTTTGGTGTCGGAAGGTCAATCAATCGATTTTTTTTTGTTCACCTACAATATTTTGTGTTTGTGTTTAACACACTCAATTAAAATTGTGTTGTTTTTGTCTTATCACCACCGTACCTTTTATTCTTTATTATTTTATAAATATCATAGAAATAAATTTTTAGTAAAACTACGTACTGTCGCTATAGAATGATTTGAAACGTTCGAAATATAACTTCCAATTCCTTTAAATGATGTTAAATAAGCGTGAGGCAATTCAATGTAAATATAATCATGTATTTAAAGCGAGCCCCAAATTAACTCCCACATTTACTGGGTTACTCAGTAATAAGTAGTCCCTATATTCATTCAAGATAAGTACGTATCATTTAGTGTACTGCACAGCATTCATTGAATCATTTTGCACCAAAGTGTAACATCTAACACGTAAATAGGCAATATCATATACACATTAAATCATCTAAATGTAGTAGGAGAACCTAACTGTATATAATACTTAATCAATTTTCTCGAGGGCTTAAATTCCAATTGCTTCTGAAAGCATAATCGTTTCAACGAGCAAAATGGTTCTGGTTCACCATTCGTTTGTTTTAAATTTTAATTGTTAATTATTTACACATTTCGCTTTTAATTTTATATTTAAATATTAACGGTGATTTACCAATCCGATTTTAAGGTGAATCAAACGTATACACATTGGGTAACATTGGAGCTCACCGTATTGTCAGTACAAAATTACCGTCCGTCGGTAGTACACGGGAAGCGATGACCGCAGCCGGTAATACAACGACCCGGTTATTAGGAACATTTCAGAAGGTTGATTACGTATTTATAATTGGTATTGCGGGTGGTGTACCACATTATACAGATTATAAGAAACATGTACGATTGGGTGATGTTGTCATATCACATATCGACCAAAATCAATTCGGATTGATGGGTAATGGAAATTTACACGATGTGAAATCGAAAGAGAAACCATGCGTTTATGTGTACAGCAGTGAGGAAGAGAAGCGAACTTATCTACCGGTTAACACATGCTTACAGGAGATTGCTAAACATTTACAGGCGGCACCGGAAGGAAAGAAACCTTGGGAATATTATATGAAAGAAGGTTTACAATATTTACAGGTGGATTAATTATTGATTGATATATATTCAAATTGTTGTAATAATAAAATCAAACATTTTTTATTTAGTCTCGCACCGAAATTGATTTTAATCGTCCGTCAGCTAATACCGATAAACTTTATATGCATATCGGTAATCGAGATGTAATTGAAGTCGCTCATCCACAACCAGCCGAACAATCAATCGATGAAACGGCAGGACCGTTAAATTTCCGATTGCATTTGGGACCGGTCGGTTCTGGTCGAGATCTCGTACGATCTGATACATCACGTATCGAATTCGCACGACGATATGGTTTGCTTGCTACCGATATAGAAATGAGTTCCGTATTGGATAGCGTAATCGGTAATTGTCGTGATAGTTTCATCCTAGTCAAAGGTATTGCCGATTATAAAGATGGTACAACGACCCGAAAATGGCATAACTATGCATCGTTGGCAGCCGCTGCCGTTATGAAATCAATTATATGCGGAATGGATGCACCAACGAATGTTTAAATGAGCTTACAATTTATTTACCTCGATTTTTCTTTTCGACAAATTTCAACTCAAGAATCATTTTCTATTTTAAATTACATTACATTTAAATACTTAATTCTAGTTAATTTTTATACCAATGAAAATTATAACTTATCATTATTTAAGTTGTAAATGAAAGATAATTAATTTGAAATTTAAACTTTATTTATTATTAATAAAAAAAAAGAATATATTTAGAATTAATATATTTATATTTATACCGACAAAAAAACATGAATATATTAATTAATTCTACTTAAACCGGAATTATTTCCATCATTAATTTAATATCCATAATTTTCTAATTCGATGTAATTTATCCATACATGAATAATTAAAAAATATGTTAATTAGATAATCAATCAATTTTGTGTAATAGCATTTAAAATGTATTTCAGAGAATTGGGGATTATTTTTAGAAGAAGAATAATTTAATAATCTCGCTGCGGTCGACAATAGTTCCTTACTTTGTATTTTGCTTGGTTTTGGGCAATTTAAATAAGGGAGAGTGCCCGCCTATGGCACTGCCCAGCTATTGGCACCCATCAGTTCTGACGTTCGTGGCGATGACAGCAGCAATGTGCTTAGTGTCAAAG
>JANTOP010033336.1:0-85756 GCA_027564815.1 Symmerus nobilis | reverse complement strand
GATACAAAAACCCACTGAGAGGGAAGAGTATATGTCAAGAAAATAAGAAGACCGATCATATAATAATCCCGTTATAAGATATTCTACCGACATAGGGATATCATAATATGTCTGTAAAATATGAGATTATGTATAATATTATTAGAATAAAATTAAATATTGTAATGATTACAAGAAAACAACCATGTAATCGACACCTGTTTCTATTTTATTTCTTATTATTTTATTTTTTTTTATTGAAATAAATTTTAAAAAATGCACGAACAGCAATTGTACACGATTTTTTCTACGAAATATGGGATGGCGAGAAAGTTCCTTCCATTTTACTTCTTCTTATTCAACAGAATATGATATCTGTGAGACTTAACGTGGCGGGGAGGTACGAAAATTCGGACATCTCCGTTTTTGATTAAAATCGTCTCCTAAAAATTGGAAAATTGCTTAGAAATCGACCCTGCGTGCGATTATTTGAAGAAGATTCTCAAATATTTTTCGTGAATTTTCCAACAAAGTCGTTCATAGTTCCGAAATTTTCTATCAACTGGCAATGTACAAAATGAATTTTCAATTGTCTTCTTAATTTTATTGTCAATTAAATTAATTATTAATTTCTTAGGAAGAATGTTTTCTGTTGCCGTTTAAATATTTGCTGATCAAATATTTGAATAATTATTTAAATTCAAAATCTCTGGTCAAAAACGAAGCCGTGATTTAGTAATTTTTTCAACAAAAATCCATTTTCATTTTCGGAAATCAGCAGGCATTTTCCAGCGGCCGTTAAAAAGAAGATACAATTTTTCAGACGCTGATCGAACATTGCAAAAACATAGGGTTCTTAGCTGATAATAAAATAAAATATACAACTTTTAAACCACCCTTTCCGGTATACCAAAATTTATAAAACAAAACGTTCTGTTGATACATCAATAAATTACTTAATATTTTATGTGTAAACAATTTTTAATTAAATAATGAAATGAATATAATCTATTCCAGAGTTATTATTTTTAAACTCTTTAAGTGGTTTTCTATTATTTACTGTCTTCAAATAAAAAAAAGCATAAGAAAATCATAAGCCATAATTAAATATAAAGACTAAGACTAAATAAAGTCTATCCAAAACCATTAACCAAAAAGATGATAATACGACCACGTGCGGTTTTCCTCTTAAATAAAAAAAATCTCTAAATTCCCTAATTTTTTTATCGTAATATAATTCAACTAATAAGTAGATAGAAGAAAAAAATTACCCGTAGATTAAAAAACATGAAAATTAAATGGTTGTGGATTAAGATAATTAGTTGGAATATTTAAATAGACGCTGAGCCCCAAAAAACCATAATATCATGCAATGGGAAACATTAGGAAAAACTTAAAAGAGATTCTTCTATGGGCAATAACATTAAATCACACCCGATCAGGGTTGTCAGTCAGACAGACCCAAAGAAATATGAAATTCTTGACAGCGATTGTCCAAACAGTTGGCAACCGTTAACGGTTCTTAAGAAAATAAGAAATTCAAGAAATAATAATCAAAGTAAATAGATAACGAAACAGAAAGAAAGTATAAAAATAGAAGTTTAGTATTAAATTACAAGAAAAATTGAACAAAAGATTTTCAAGTTCATAACTCCATTAACATTCCCCAGATAACCGAACCAAGTCAATATTACACATCGAAACGTCAACCAATCTACTTGGATGACGGGCATTGCATGAACACGACAACAACAACAACAACCAATAGCACCTACTACAATTACGATTACATAAAATGGAATAACAATAATCATACAACAATCCTGCAGCCTTACAATAATAATATCGCACATCAAACATCTTATGCTGATCAATGTTCATTCACCGATCAATATCGTATCAATAGCACCAACAACATAAAAATGAATCAAAACCGTAACGATATTATAATCGAACATAGTCAATTAGTGATCGATGAACATGATCATTTAAATAATAATAATAATCGTAATCATAATCATAATCATAATCGGAATGGTAATATTATACAGCATGCTAGACAACATCGTCATTTTACACAGGTAAATATATCTTAGAAATATAATTACTATAATCGATACTAATCACATAAATCAATATATTTTTTTATCTTTTCACCCAATAGAAGGGAACTGTGAAAAACCTGCAGTTAAATAAAGACATTACTGTATGAAAATCAAGTGATTCCAAACATGGATTTGGATCTTGTAAAAAAAACCCCTGGGAAACACTTTAACTTTAAAAAAACCAAGAATTTAAGAACCGCTGATTGTTTAGGTAGATTATAAATATATGTACGTACACTCAGCGAAATTAGTAAAACGATACCTAGAATTATGCATGAACAGGAGATCTCCTGGGTTATGGAATCGAAAAAATAAAAACCAACATAAACCAACCAACATCGATTGAACTTTTGACTTTCAAAACCTCTTGAGTTGAGATTTAAAAAAAATAAGAAATTGTCAAAAAAAAATTAGGAAATTTTGAAATTGTGGAATTTTATTAAAAACCGATTTTTTAAATTATAAATTTAAAAATTTCATGACAAAATGAAAAATTGCCGAAATTTTCCATCAAAATCAATACAATTTCATCGATTCTCTATTTGCATTACCAAAATATGTTAATGGAATTATTCATTATTATATTTTGTCCCTATATTTTTGGAGCAGAGTGTACCTATACATCTAACATACAATTAACAACTTTCGTATTATCCGAGTTAAAAATGGGTTCATTCAATGAAAGAATTTATTGATTGAATGGGAAGGTAAATTGGGAAGGTGATTTACTAAAATTAGCATTAATTATAGAATCGAACAACTTTTCTCTCTCTTTACAACTCTTTTATTACCAATTCCAGGTCTGATTGGTATTTTTATTTCTATCGATTCCAAAGTGCTAATATCTGATACTAAGAAATTGCTTACTTAACTAATTAAGATCAGAAAATTCTGTTACTTTTAAATTGATTTCGTAAAGTTTGTTTTCATTCAACTGTAGTAAAATCTATATTTCCTTATTAATAAAAACAATAATTTCGAGAAACCCTAATTTTAAAATCCTTTTCGGTCACGTCCTTCATTACAAATATTCAGATGGTTGTAACCCTTTTTTTATTTAGATTAGCCATCGAACATGAAATTACCATTATTACGAAGTTAATTTGAACCCATTCCTGACTGTCCCGCACAGACTTTTTTCATTCATAAAATTGAAAATTAAATTGAATAAAAAGAATTTCCTTCCATATATCCTTTTTATTCATAGCCGAACGAAGAGACCCAACCAACAATTTTTGATCCCCGTTTCCATTTTTTTTGGCCGATGAATTGTATTGATTTTCAGTTATGTTCGGTATGAGAGCGCGGGGGACATATAAAAAGAGTATAGAAATGAAACAGGTCGCGTACCCTTTTTAGAAGTAAAAAAAAAGTTTAAATAAACCATCCCCCAGCTAATACTATTAGCAGAACTATACTTTATACTAAACATCCCTTTTTTTATCCTCGTCGAATTTTATATTCATTATTTAAACAATCCCTTTTGTAGAAAAAAGGATACAGAAAGGATAAAAAGAATGAACCAGGAGATTACAAGATGGAAAAGCAGTATATTGATAAGGAAACTTTCTGAAAAAAAAACTATATGGGTCAATAAGGATATATAAATCTCCCAAAGAAAATCCCAATTAAACGTCCTTCTTCATGGACAAAAACAAAACCCGTATAATTTTGTAGCGTCTACTTAACCGTAACCCTCTTCATTTACGGTTATAGAAATTACCGGCTCAGTAATCAGATTAATTACCTAACTATACTGAACCGACATTTGATTAGACGCACTTAACATCTATAAAGGGAAATACATTCTCAATTAGAGTAATTGATTTAACGATTGTTTTACGACACTTTGAGATGTGAATTTATGTAGAAATTTTATTAAGGGTAATTTAATAAAAAAAAATCTTTCCAACATCCTTGATTCATCGATTTAAGATGAAAATTCACGCTCAATCTCAGTTGTCGGTTTTTAATCAAAAAGAAACAAATATTTTGATACGGAAATATTCTGGCTACAGGGTGTTATCTATAAAGCTACGCATTGTGGGCTTCCTTTGATGATGTTTAAACATCATCCAATTTGGAATTGGTTTCAAATAGGGGATAAGTTGCGGGACATATCCATATCATAAGATCAGGGGATCTCCTCACAACATATACTTTTAAAATTCCGTCGAAAATGTCTATCAACAGTTTTCCGAATATTTTTGACTAAAACCTATGATGTTACAGAATTTTTCCCGGCAAAAGAATTAAATTTCTCTGACGAAATTGGTCATCTAAATCTGATGATGCAAAATTACAACTAAGGGTACAGTGAGGAAATTTTAAAAGAATACAAAAAATGAACCCACTGATTTTATGAGGTACACTATCCTGAAATATAATTCCAAAAAATGCAGGATTATTGAAGTAGATTTATTTTATGATCTTTAGGAGTACTTTTCGCATCTAATCACCCTATGAATTGATATTCCGAAGATAATGTTTATTTTCTTGAGAAGATAACTCTTCCTTCAAGAACAGATAGAAAATCCATTAAACACGATTTTTCTGAAATTCGGAAAATAGTCACGTACAATGGGGGGTCGGTTCTAAAGTTCTCTCACCTCTCAACCCACTATTCTATTCCAACAGATAATAGCAGCATTAGCCGTATCATTAGGACCATTAGCGGCTGGTTTGGGTAAAGGTTATTCAAGTCCGGCCATCGCCAGCTTACAAGAGTTACAAATCCGACATCGGGGTAACAATGGAACGTTTACCGTAACGGATCAAGAGGGTAGTTGGGTGGCAAGCCTAACACTACTCGGCGCCCTATTTGGTGGAATATTTGGAGGAGTGGCTATGCAATGCGGTCGGCGTCGGGTCCTAACAATCATTTCCCTACCATTCTCGTTATCATGGATCATCACCGTTTTCGCAAAATCGGTGAAAACGATGTTTTTCACCGCATTTCTGGCTGGTTTTTGTTGTGCGGTCATATCAGTGGTGACGCAAGTCTACATCAGTGAGATATCGTCACCGGATATCCGAGGATTTTTGAGTGCCATCCAAAAAATTGCCGGACATTTAGGTATATTAATATCGTACACGCTCGGTGCGTATTTGGATTGGCGACAGTTGGCTATGCTGGTCGCCGTCGCACCTATTATGCTATTTTTAACGGTGATCTATATACCTGAAACGCCGAGCTACTTAATATTACGGGGACAGGATGATCAAGCTTTTAGATCCCTTCAATGGTTGCGGGGGGTAGATAAAAATGTTGCACCCGAATTGGAAACGATGAGATCGAATGTAAGATCAACGAAATCTTACACTGGATTGCTAAGGGAACCAAATCTACAGACGGGACAATATTCACTCACCGGTATTTACCGGAAAGTAATGGAGGCGCTGAAAAATGTTCGATTCGTAAAGCCGGTTTTAATTACCTGTGGCCTTACCGTTTTCCAACGATTCACCGGTAAATTTTTGACTTAAATATTAAATAAAAATACTCAATCCTTGGGTTTTCTTTTGTAAAAAATAAAGGGGCGAATTCATTTGGTTTTTACGCCGTGAAAATATTTCGTAAAACATTTGCCGGTATGAATCCGCACGGTGGTGCAATAGCAGTTGCTTTCGTTCAATTGTTAGCTTCACTGCTATCTGGATTACTAATAGACACGGTCGGACGTGTTCCTCTACTGATTACCAGCAGTGTATTTATGTCGTTGGCTTTGGCTTGCTTCGGTTCGTACGTGTACTACGAACAAGCTCATAAAGTAATGGCGGTAAATAATTATAGTTTGGATGGAACGGTTGGTACGAACAGTGATTGGATCCCGTTGTTATGCGTGTTAGTTTTTACAGTCGCATTTTCTTTAGGTAAATTTTGATTACAAGTGAATTTATTACACGGAAGTTACGGTTTTTATTTTCTTTAAGGAATTTCACCAATAACATCATTACTGGTCGGGGAATTATTTCCTTTAGAATTTCGAGGTATTGGCAGTTCGATTGTGACAACTTTCAGTTATTTTTGTGCATTTTTGGGAGTGAAAACTTTCATTGATTTTGAGGTAATGAATCAGATTCTAAAATTAAAAATTCGAATTTCAATAAAGAAAAAAATCGAAATTGTAGGAACACCTTGGTTTACATGGCGCGTTCTGGTTGTACGCATGCATCTCATGTGCCGGCCTCCTATTCATTGTTTTGTGTATACCAGAAACGAAAGGTAAAGATTTGGATGAAATGGATCCGAAGCACGTGCATATAAGTGTGAATCGATGAGATATGGGGACACACGTAGAATATTTAGTATGAACAATGATTTATTTCAATTATTTTATTAATTTAACGGTCAAATATAGATCGTTAAAGAAAACCTCGCTTAATTTAATTTAATGTATCGTAGATGTACTTATTTGGATTATATAAAAAAATTACTGGAAGATGTTCAAGCCAAAATAGGCAGACAAATCCTAATATTTGGTCAAATTGACAATAATTTTATATTTAGCTTGTAATAACTTTAGCCTATATATGGAACTATTAAATTAATATTAAATATTAGAGATTATTAGAGGATTAAAAAATTATTCAACGAATAGTGTAGATTGTGCTTTACAAAAAAAATATGAAACTATGAAACTGCATCAAATGTTTAGCCAAATCCCATGTTTTAAGATATTTATTTCATAAAGCAGCTAAATTATTATTAAATTTTAATTTCTCTATTTTATATTTGAAATTGAATTAAATTCACGTGTAACTTATATTTGTAAAGTTATCCCCCCAAGTCCCTGGCTTCGAAATATATACAATAAAAAAATTTAAATGGCTGCTTAATGTTAGAAATTAAAATATATAAAAGTGCTTAGAGAATTTTTAACGGAATTATTATTAAATAAAATATTTAAAAAGGATTCCTTTTATTTCCTAGACATTTAAGTAGATTAAAATATATTTAGTAGCGCGCATGGAAAATATAATTAAATTATAAAAGATTTTTTTTTACAGAGAAATATTGACAATAATAAAATATATTTAAAAATTTCATGTTGAAAATATATTTAATAAAACAAAAAACTATTTATCAAAAATGACAATAAATATTTAACATTTAAAATTAGTCAATTTTGAGCCGTTTTATTTTTAGACAACTAATTATTATAATTCAAAAATATTTTTCTAAAAAAAAGAAGAAGAAAGGTTTCCTTCCACAGAGATTTAACTAATTAATTATGTAAATAAATTTCAAAAAATTCAAATATTAATTTATATGATTTAAATAAAATGAATAATTATCAGAAAAACGGCTCGAATTATTTATAATAGATTTTTAATTAGAATAAAAAGAGAAACTATCAGAATCCTTTAATTAAATATATTCAAATAAAAACATATATTTAAAGAAAAGAATATAGAAAGCGCAGGCGTCTTCTTTCAATTATTTATAAAATTATTTAGTCATTAAATTTCATTGTATAATTCTGGATAAATTACAGAGCATGAAATTATGACCAACCTATCAGGATGGATTATTTTCAAATTGATTTGAATATAAATTAACCATTGACAATAATAAAAACTATTTAATTAAGAACTTATATATATGAAATACTGCATATCCGCTCAAGATTTAGAATTTAATTTAATTAGAATTAGAGAATTAAATTAAAAAGCGAGATTAGTATTTAAAATTTTAAACTTATGAAAGTACTTATTCGAGAAAAATATAAAATAAAAATTAATAAATTTTTAACTATTTAACAGAAAGAAAATTATATATTTTATTCTGTAAATTTTGAATTAAATTCAAATTAATTTTTTAATGTTAAGAAAGATAAAATATTATTTATTTATTTATGAAATGTCACGATGACTTTTTACTTTTAAATTTACTGTCACAAAATAAATAAATCCCCCTTTCAAAACTATGAATTTTACCAGATACCTACCTAACCTAAATAAACGTTTTAAAAATCAAATTTTTAAATAAACAAATAGTAAATTTTAACGGTTCATAATTCGAAACTTCTTCCTTTCAATCCGTCAATAATTTCTTACCATTTTCAGGTTCTTCCGTCATTTGATTTAATACAAATAAAAAATTTATTACAGAATTAAAAATTAAATTAAATTAAAGGAATTATTATAAAAAGAAAAGAAAAAAAATCTTCCACATCCTGTGCCTTTTATGCGTTGTGTAATTTTTTTTTTACATATTAAATCAGACAAAAGTGAAGTATGTAATTAAAAAATTTTAAAAATTAAAGAAATAAAATTTTAAAAAATAGGAATAAAATCCTTTTATTATTTTTAAAAATAAAGGCTCCAATTAAACATTTTAAAGAAAAATGGAAACTTTCGTTTATTATTATTTAAAATTACTATTTAATAGTCATATTTTTAAATTAATTAAATAAAACTTTCCAGAATTTATAATTAAAATACAAAGAAGAACAATAAATAAGTAATTAGATGAAAAAAGCGAATTCGTTGTCAAATTATTTATTAGAAAATAAATGAAAAATGCTGTAACGACCAAACTAATAAATTAAATAAATTTATAGAAATTCATTGTAATTTCAGCATTTAGTCAGATTATTTACCTCATATAATGCGAATTGAGTAGAATCTCTCCCTGTTTTCTTTTTCAGAATTGTCCCAAGTTTCTACGGAGATATTCGTCGATATTTTACTGATTTTCCAGATTATTTCCCAATTTTTATCTGCACAATTTATGCATCAATGATAAGTAAAGGATTGAATATTAAGAAATAAAAAAAACGGCGAACGATAAAAATAGTAATTGATCGTCTTAAAATGGACGGATTTCCGTTATATCCAACGGAACGAGTACAAGGAACGTAGGGCCTCCGCAATGTACTGTCACAAAATACCTGACAGATTAAAGTCAACGGTCATGAAAGCTACTTTCGTAGAGTAAAATTTAACATTCTAAATATCATATTTGAAACCGCACCGGATTCCGGGTATTTTCAATTTTAACAAATTGGAACAGTTGGCAACCCTAATCAAATCAACCAATTTTTTGAGGTTAAGTTTCGAAGAATTTGCTAACAAATTTTAAAATATAATTTATCAACGACTCACCCATTTGCGGGACCGATTGGAATGTTTCGCAATCGACGAGAAAATTACCGGCCTGCTGGGCTCCCAATGCAATCAATCGCTTCATTAAAAAATCAATTATCGTTGAACCGGTTTTATTCTCAGAAACAGGATACGGCTGTAAACTATGGTAAAAAGTAGGAATTTCATGGCCAATTGGAATCAAAGTTAATTTAATTAATTAATTACATCGTTACGCCCATTTTCCAGCAGTTTTCCCTGTAAAACGCGAAGAAAAACGTAAGAAAATCACTAAATTTAACATAAAACAACAAAACCGCACAACAAAAATTTTTAAGTTTGACAGAACCTAAACTGAGCTGAAAACGTGATTTATTAGCGGGAGATGATTTAATTTAGAGGGAAAATCCAACCCCACTGGAAATCGATAAATCAACCCCATTAGGAATTTCTCGTTTTATTGAATTTTCCGGATTACATTTCTTAACCCATTTTCTGATGTAATTCTATCGATTGCTTGTAAATTCAAATTAGTTTGCTTCTTTTCTTAAAGTTTTGGACCGTTTAAAAATTCGTGATTCAACTTTTATTCCAAAATAAAATCATTGGATTTCGAAGCATAATTTGAACGGTTCTGGGTTGTGTCAAAACCAGGCTGACCACTTTCCATAATTAATTTTGATACATCCAATAAATATTTTGATTATTTAAACCTGTCAGCCAAATTTTCCATTCATACGGCTTCATTTCCCATCAAAGAATACAATTTATTTAAATATCCCATTTAGTATTCGATTGGTTTCGAAGCAATGTCAACGGAAACATCAAAACGGTTCAGTTTGATAATAAAATACCTCCGAGAATCGATAAAATTCCATATAGAAAAATTAACTACCCCAGAAACTCGTTATAACCGAATCAAACCTCAAATATTTGCGAGAAGTATACGGACAATGTTACCAGCAGATGATGATCTGAATATAAATGTACCACCAACAGCATTTCGACCATCGTTGGGTAGTCAAAAGAGGAAAGAACAACCGAAAATCAACGATAGTAAATCAAATGTGGAACCAATCGTTCCGGAAGTTGTTCGATCCTATCAATATAGTAATGGACTGTTGAATAATGATTAAAATTTATTTTATTTACAATTTCAAATAAAAACTAACATTTCCTTTACAAATCATACAAGTCCCTGATACCTTCGTTTCTATGTAACGATCGTAATTTATAGTCTGTCGTAGGAACATCGATTTTAATTAGAGGTGATCGATTATCATTTGGATTTACTAACCCATCAAATCGTTTCTTTATCCTACTTTCACTTGGACCTACATTTAATAATTCAGACTTCCGTTTCATTCGATTTACTAACTTTACTACTTCATCTTCACTTTCTGACTGATCTTTTCCACGATCACTTTCGGAATGTTTGTTTGGAGTTTCACCGTCACCTGTCACCAATCGAACGTCAATTTCATTTAAATTAGACTGGATCCGTAAGGAGTAATTAAAACTGGAATCCTGTATTTTGAATGAAAAAAAATCAGGGAAATTAAGTTTAGCTTACAAAGAGATTAACTTACATCTGGATCAGTAGCTTTAAACTTGTCATGGTGACGTATTACTAACACTGTATCGCTTGGAAAACACTTAATCAAATCGTCACGGGTTACATAACAATAAAACTGATTAATCGGATCTGAACTGGTCGTACGGATGCAATTTCTGATACCATGACAGCAGCTTTTAAAGGGAAAACCAATTAATTTAAGAAAATTTCATATAAAACCGTTTCTGATCTCCCTAACCGATCCAACAACTCCTCTTGAGACTTTAAGTCATCATTAATTCGTCTTAAATGCGCCGATTTGATTGCAATCCCCTTCAAATCGTATGGTTCATCACCGCCCTCCCGTAAACCACTAAAATTTTTAATCATCTACAGACAATCTAATGTTTAAAGTTAATTTTGTAGTTTACCGCCATTGCATGATCCGTTTACTTCGTCTCACAATCAAACCGACACCTTCTAGGACACTTGTGATATCGTAAATTCGACGTCTTTGTCGGGACTTTATGTGTAAAATGTCTGCAGCCTAAAAACCCAAATTTTCTTATCAGAATTTATCTAACTATATTATCTAAGAGTCTAATAATTTAAAACAATGAAAGCAGAAGGAAAGGTAGAGCAAAAGAAAGGCCAGCGTCGAACAAATATTTCCAGTGTGTGATGAATTGATGTGACAAAAAAATGATCAAGAATCATTCTGTCACCACGAACATCTGTTAAATTTTCCCAAACTGCACGGTCTAGTTTCCCGTAACATTGACATTGAAAGACCCCCAAAAAGACCGAATGTTTCCCGTTACCCTGACATTGAAAGGCCCCCAAAAAGAATGATTCTCATGGCTACCGCGCGCGCAATTGCAGCGCAATTTTCGAAAATAAATAGAAAATGGATTTTGTTCATCAAAAATTAAGGCAAATCATTATTTTCTCACCTCTTTAATATCCAATAATCCATCTTTTGATTTCTGCAGCAAGTACACGAATTTCCGCGCTAGTAAACCCAGTGATTTCTCCGCTCGCCCAAAATTCAGAGCCGTAAATTCATTCGAATCCAAAATGATTTCATCATAATCCAGTTCCATTTCCACCAATTTCACCGAATTTATCAATTGAAAGTTAAGAAAATTGATAAATTACAAATTTCCCAAATGAATCAAAAAAATTGTACTTTTAAAAGTCAAAAAGTCTGCCAAAATATTTTAACGAAATGGTGAAAAAACATCGAATTCGATTTAATTTGGCTATTTCGGCTTACTGAGTCTCCATGCCCTCAGCGCCACCATCTTCAAAAAAAGTTACTAAAAATGTCAAAATCGTTCCCGATATTCAAACCGCGTATGTAGTTTGTTTATAGAATTTCCCCTCTGTTTACTGTTTTTTTCATAATTCGTGTCGTTTTTTCTTGTTTTTTCCGACGTTTTTCTCGTAAATTTTCGAATAAACTTAAATTTTCATAAAAGCAAAACCGACTTGGAAATTTATTTAGAAGATTTTCCGACTAAATAAACAAGTTGTTCGGGAAATTTTGGTTCGCGAACGAGTTCGGGAAAGGAGAAATTGGAATTTTTTCTCCGCCATTTTGGAATTTAAAAATTGCTGCTGTGTTCTCGTTAGTTAAATGTCAAAAAATAAAAACAATAACAAAGCCAAAAAAACCGCCAAATTCGCTCGAACATAAAATTCGATTTTTATTAATAAAAAATGGATATTGCCGATCCGAATATCGGACAATTGAGAGTAAAAGATGATGTTGGGATTCGTTGTCAGAAGTTATTTCAAGATTTCCTGGAAGAGTAAGAAAAAACCCGGAAAACACTGTTTTTCATAATAATTTTAATTTTAAAATAAAGATTTAAGGAAGCCGGTGAAATAAAATACCTAATTCCGGCCGGTGATCTTGTTTCCCCGGACCGATCAACCCTGGAGGTTAGTTTCGACGACGTCGAGAAGTACAATCAAAATTTAGCGACGACAATCATCGAGGAATACTTTCGAATCTATCCGTATCTATGTAACGCAATCTCTAATTACGTTAAAGATCGAACGGAATTGAAGAAACCGAAGGATTGTTACGTTTCCTTCACCGAAGTGCCGACCCGTCACAAAGTCCGTGATTTGACAACATCAAAAATCGGAACGTTGATTCGGATATCTGGTCAGGTGGTGCGAACCCATCCCGTCCATCCGGAATTGGTTTCGGGAACGTTTGTTTGTTTGGATTGCCAAACGGAATGTCGAGACGTCGAGCAACAGTTTAAATATACAAATCCAACAATATGTCGGAATCCAGTCTGTTCGAATCGACGCCGATTCATGTTGGAAACGGATAAATCGTTATTCATCGATTTCCAGAAGATTCGGATCCAGGAAACGCAAGCCGAACTGCCCCGTGGTTGTATTCCCCGTTCAGTTGAAGTGATTCTACGGGAAGAACTCGTTGAAACGGTACAAGCAGGGGATCGGTATGATTTCACTGGAACCCTAATCGTTATCCCAGATGTCGGATCGATCCAACTACCGGGCGCCAAGGCGGATTTGGGATCCCGGCATAAACATGGTGAAGCAGCCGTTCAGGAAGGCGTTCGTGGTTTAAAAGCACTCGGCGTTCGAGATTTAAACTATCGAATGGCATTCCTGGCGTGTAGTGTCCAAGCGACCACATCCCGATTCGGTGGTACCGATTTACCGATGAGCGAGGTGACAGCAGAAGAAATGAAGAAACAAATGACCGACGCTGAATGGAATAAAGTGTATGAAATGTCAAGGGATCGGAATTTATATCAAAATCTAATCAACAGTCTGTTTCCGTCGATTTACGGGAACGATGAAGTGAAACGGGGAGTTCTCCTACAACTATTCGGCGGCGTTGCCAAAATAACAACCGAAAGTAAGTCGAGAAAATTGAAATTTCCTTCAAATTTAAACGGATTTCTTTCAGAAACAACGTTACGGGGAGATTTAAACGTTTGTATCGTCGGGGATCCGAGTACAGCGAAATCTCAGATTTTAAAACAGGTAATGTCCCTTCTTTTCTCCCCCTCTCGTTGCTAATCTTTAGTTTGACCCCTACAAGGTTGCTGATTTCTCTCCCCGAGCCGTATACACATCCGGTAAGGCATCATCAGCGGCTGGTTTGACAGCGGCCGTTGTTCGGGACGAAGAAAGTTTTGATTTCGTAATCGAAGCGGGAGCGTTAATGTTAGCAGATAACGGGATCTGTTGTATCGATGAATTCGATAAGATGGATGTTCGAGATCAGGTGGCTATCCACGAGGCGATGGAACAACAAACGATAACGTTAGCTAAGGCTGGTGTTCGAGCAACATTAAATGCCCGGACGTCAATACTAGCGGCGGCTAACCCTATTAATGGTCGATACGACCGAGCGAAATCCTTGCAACAAAACATTCATTTAAGCGCCCCGATTATGTCCCGATTCGATCTATTTTTTATTCTAATCGATGAATGTAACGAAGTCGTTGATTACGCGATCGCTCGGAAAATAATCGATTTACATATGAACATTGAGGAGGCCGTCGAGCAAGTTTACACCCGAGAGGAGGTGTTACGATACATAACATTCGCTCGACAATTTAAGCCACTCATAAACAATGAATCGGGAAAATTGTTATCAACGAACTACGGCCAGTTACGTCAACGGGACGTTGGCACGTCCGGTAAAGGTACTTGGCGAATAACCGTACGCCAATTAGAAAGTATGATTCGGTTGAGTGAGGCGTTAGCTAAAATGGAATGTTCCCACGAAGTGGAACTGAAACATGTTAAGGAAGCGTTTCGGTTATTAAACAAATCGATTATCCGTGTGGAACAACCGGACGTCCATCTAGACGATGATGACGATCAGATGTTAGTTGATGCAATGGAAACAACCGAAGCAACCGAAACCGATCCACCGGATACCGCTCAACCAACTTTACAGAGAAAGAAACTAACGTTATCGTTTGAGAATTACAAGAACATCACCAACATGTTGGTTTTACATATGAGAACCGAAGAGCAACGAATGGAAATGTCTGAATCCGATTCGGATGGTATGCGACGATCCGATATCGTAACCTGGTACTTGGAAGAGATTGCCGATCAAATTGAAACGGAAGATGAACTAATTGAAAGGAAAACAATGATTGAAAAAATAATCGATCGATTAATTTATCAGGATCAGGTTATCATATCATTAACGAGCACTGGGTTAATGGCTAGAGGACAGAGACATCCGGATGGGGACACCCAGGAAGCTAATGATCCCCTTCTGGTCGTTCATCCTAATTATGTAATTGAATAATAATAAAAATTTGTAAAATTTATATAAAAATTTATTTATCTACATTTTCTAATCGTTTATTTGATAATTTCGGATGGTTGACTCCCACCCGATTACATAACATTGATTCCGATCAGACCAAAATGCGTCTCGAACCCAATCAATCGACGAATCGTCCTGAAAGCCTTTTTGTAATAAACAATCAAACACTTTAATTTCATTTGAATCTGCAATCGAAACGAAACGTTTCCCTTGTTGATCGAACCGAAATCTATGGATCCGTTGATCGAACGCATGAACCGTATCGATAAATTTCGTTAAATTCCTTGGATCCCCGATTGATATCCGTCCTGAATCATCACCAATATACAGTTTATCCAACCACTTAACCGTTGAAAATCCAACGGAATGACGTTCGGAACGGGAAACGATTGGTTTCGCTTCCCGCAAATCCCAAATCAATAGATTTCGATCCCTCGAACATGACGTGAACTGTGATTGTTCGGTCGGTGAGAAGGATAACCCAGTGACGGAATCACCGTGTACCGGCCGGTAGGTTTTCGATGATGCAACATCACCTCCCGTCATATCCCACACTTTAATTGAACCTTGGGAACAACCGGTAACCGCTTCCGTTCGATTAACGGGGGACACGTCTTGACAAACAATTCGTCCGTAATGTTCCGGACGGTAGCCAATTTTAAATAGACAATAAACGTTTGGATTACGGATTTCAGCCGCCGTTGAATACAAATGTATCGTTCCCGACATATCGGAAACGAAAATCTACCGATGAAAAAGAAATTAAAATATTTTCGTAGATTGTTTGGATTTAGAAATTTACCAGATTCGCGTCCGCAAACTGGGCACAGCTAATCTCCGAGTTTACCCGAAATTTGAAATCCGTTTCTTCAATCGGTCCGCCCGCTTCCTTGATACTCTTATATCCCCATCCACATCCGTGCCACATTTGGCCATGGTTCGTATTAGTTATCAAGATAATTTGTCCGAATTCATTTCCATCTATCACGTCGTAATTCGGTAATAATTTCACGGGGACATTAGTCTTCTCCTTCGATAACTTGTGGACTAACTGGTAGTGTTCGCTAGTATTTAGATTCGGATAATTGGTACTGGATTTTAGATCAGTCGGTGGGTTGTAGTCCAGTGGTTTCTTGAAGACTTCTTGTAAATTTACTCGCTTCATGGTTTTACCGGGAATTTCTTCCAATCACTGGATTCCGAGAAATAACCGATGGATTTGTTCGAGTTTTTGCTAGCTGAAGACTTTGTTTGTTGATGGCTGAAATGTGCCAAGTATGGAATTGCGAATTCAACGGACAATTTTCGAATCGGCGAATTGAATAAAAGATTTAGCAAATAATTAATTAAAAATTAAATCTAATTTTTACAATTTTTTCTGAAAAATTCCGAGAAAAACGGTTAAAAATTTTTAGTGTTTGTTTACCATAAATTTGACATTTCAGTGAGGCTGTAGCGCTGTTGGATGAATAATGCGAAAGGTCATGAATGCCCCATTAAGGCTAGTCCACATTTGGAAAATATCCCGATAACAAATTCGGAAACTTGTGCCCCCCGCAGTATGTTGTTTCGTGAACATGGGTTCGTACAAACCTGGTGGCCTATGAATCTATGCGATTTGTAGAAGGGAACCAGAAAATAAATCCATTTTCCAGTGTGTACTAAGATATGTGCTAATACTTCAGCAACGATTCAGAGGCTTAAAGACAATATTAAAGACGTTATTGACGATATTGAGTCACAATTGTGCGATAAATGATGACAAAAATCCCGGAACGATTTACCATTTGGATAAATATCCCAGGAGGTCATTATACTCCTATGTCCTATTTTATCAATAGCCGCTCTGTGTACTTTAGATTTGAATAAAAATATCATGGGAATATTTTGCAGCACCCCTCCCTCGTTTCTTAATTGATTTAAAATAAAAGCTCTTATTTCCAGACCCGATATATTGCACTTTTGAGACAGCTTCTATATTCACCAGCAGAGGCTGCACATATTTTGTACAACCTCTCTGGTGTAATATATTTTCTACTTACCTGTTTAGAGCAACCGAGGCTTTAATGGCCTTTCAAAAATAAATCAAGGAAGGTGTGTACTGTAGACAGTTAAAAAATTTAGAAGAGAGCTTTTAAATTCATCAAATCATTTTCCCCCGTTTCGGTTTTTAAAAGTCTTCTCATTTGCAATATAATTTAATTTTCAGCAAGTCTTTTTGTTCTTAGAAAGCTAAAATTAAAAACGTTGCTTACACATTCCGATTCTTCTAATAATCGAAAGTTCATGGTTGTTGAAAAATGCTACATATATCATTCTCGTCCCAATTTTAAAACCGTTCACTGTTAATTTCTTCATACAGCACCTTCTCGATTGTAGACAAGAAGAAAATTTACTATAATTTCCTTTTATATCAAACAAACAAACTAACATCCCTCCACAAATTCACACATTTTATTTGTCTGAAAAACAAACAACAAACGCGACCTTATAAATTCGATATGAAAACTTTGTTGAAAACTTCCACACATTGAATTCATTCATTCGCAGTATTATCGGTTTGGTTACGAGAAGGCCGGGCCGAACGATAAAATTTATATCAAAATAATGGATGGTTCAGTCGTATCGTAATGCTTGAAACGGTAAAAGCGCAGCGACAAATTTAACCGAGAAAAGCTTGGCGGAAAAATTAATCCGATTTTCTTATTTTCCGTGGGAGAAAATTGTTATTTTTGAAATTATCTTATATATTGAAGGTGGATGGTTAAATAATTGGAATATTTTTGGTATAATCTTCAAATAAAAATAAAGCTTTTTTTTTAATAATTTTCTATTAATTAAGAAATTGAAACGGTGGCTACTACCAAATTTACAGACAATGTAAGCCAACCAATTTATGGTAATTTCTCCGTTACATAAAAACTTCTTGGACTCCTTCTACTTAATAAATTAACGGCAAGTGTTGTAGCGCGAAACGTATATCATTTATGATAAGAAAACATTTTTTTTCTTTGATAAATTAAATAAATTTACAATTGATTTGATGATTATTTTATTATCAGCATGTCAACCAGTCATTAAAAAAAAGACTTAAATTAAATTATTCTGTGACAAAGTGGGAAGGAAAAGCCACCCGTGATTAAATACGTTAACTCTTACTATTTAATATCCCGTGGATATTTGATGATATTCAATTAACATCTATAACCTTCTTTATTGTGTCACCCCCATTTATTGGGTATCAGACATTTAGAAGGAAAGTCTAGACGGCTCAGGGATTTTTTTATTGGTTAAGAAATAATTTAATGATATACAGATAAGTCATTTTTTGACATATATTTTCTTCAATTATTTAGAGAAAGAACATAAGTCAACCAGGAAATTTCCGTTGACAAATTTATTGCCCCAAACGATTTATTTTGTTAAATTTAGAAAATGCAATAATTACGGAAATTGCGATAACCAAGATAATACCTTTGTTTAAGGATTATTAAGCCATAATTATGTAAATTTGTAGCCCAAAGTTATAATTATCATAATTATTATTAATTTTGATGTTGAAGGCGTATCTCAATATGAGAAACAAAAGGCACACTAATATTTCTATTTATACTAGATGACCCTTAAAATAATTCCATTCATTAAACCTTCTTTATCTATATTTTTAATATTGACGATAATAACTATCTATTTTCATTTCTAGAATCTTTATAAGTAACGTATATAGCATTCTTTAAGCAACTAATATAATATCAGAAATGATAAGATAAATAATAGCGGATTATAAAATATGATGAAAGAAATATTTTTGAAATGGCATTTTATTAGTTGATTAATTTTCAGAATTGTTATTTCAGAAAAAATGTCAGAATGCAAGATATTCATCAAGAAATATAAGACTACCGGATGGGATACTCATATTTTATTTTGCGTACTACTTTATACATTCCTAATTTAATCTTGAAATGTCGTATATATCCTAAATTAAGAATACAATTCTTATATCTATCCTTGTGGGATTTAAGTCAATCCTTTAAAAAATGAAAACTACTTCTTTACACTGTCGATTCTCTTTAACTTAGAATACCCATTTTGATCATGATTTGGGATATCTGTAATATTAACACATTACCTGGGGTTTATGCCAGTGGCGTACGGTCAAAAATTAAGTATTTCGATAAGTTGAAATTTATCTAAGAAAAATTCTCAAAACCTCGCACCGAAAAATTTTAATATCGGACATTGCAACATTTGATCCGGATTTCCCGCTATTTTTGAATCCAACAAATGTAATGATGCCAGAAGTTTATAAATTAGTTGAGGAAAAATATCACAACTAAACTTTTCGTATAGAAGCTCTTCAAAAACTTAAAAGCTCCCAGGAAGCTTTACTTTCCGAACGTTATTATTTACGTTTTAAAATCTATTATCCATCCAGATAACGGTTCTTTAATGAAATTTCAAATTTACACGAAAACATCCTTATACAAATTTCGAAAGTTCATTGAAAGCTTAAAATTTAAACGCCATTTTATATAATTTTGAATCGAATTTTCATCCGATTCATTAAATTTAAATGTTTTGTAGAATTTTCGTAGAAAGCTTATACAAACTATTAAAAGCGCAAAGAAAGCTCTCAGTTCTGAACTTAATTTTTTACGTATAAAAATCTATTTTTATGCCGATAACGGCCATTTAATGAAATTTCCCTTTTTTCAAAATTAAAACCTTAAACATCTCGAAAGCTAATAGAAAGTACAAAATTAAATTGTCATTTTATATAATTCGGAATCTAATTTTTATTCGATTCATTAAATTTAGATATGAAATTTTCGCTAAAAGCGTTTTCACTCCATTGTAAGTTCATAGAAAGCTTTAAGTTTCGAACTTAATTTTTTACGGTTTGAAATCTATTTTATATCCAGATATTGGTCCCTTTAAGGAAATTTCCAATTTTTCCAAAAAGCACCTCTCTTTTTGTAGCACCTCTCCTTCCCCCTTATATTCAATCTAAAATTGATAAAAAATATTAAATTAAATTATTTGAGTTAGCTATTTACAGCAATAAAATTTTGTTACGATATTGTTGATATTTCAGGTGTGCTCTCCGCCTTCTGCAGAATGGACTGCACGCCGCTGGCGTATGCATGAATTTAGATTACATGAAATTGGTAGGTGGATTACATATATTTCAGACCAAAAAATTAGTTTGTATAATTCGCCTATATTTTGAGCTGACTTTCAATTATTGTTTCATATTTTTTCATTCATATCTAAGTAAATCCCATTTAAATCCTTTTATCCCAATTTCATTTTAATTAATTCCCTCGACATACCCGATGTCGAGTTACGACAAAAAAAAATTTTTTTCTAAATAGGGAAAGTTACCTAATGATGACCATCAGAAGATGTATTTCCTCGTCCCTAATATAATATTGTGGAAATTTTAAATTACGAATTGGTGAATGGAATAATTGCAATTAGAACAGAATATTTTCTGTATTATTGTAGACTTATAATCAAGTGGCCTTCTTAAAGGTGGCCACTATTGCGGTACTTCCCATTATGTAAAATAAATCCTTTTACGGAATTTAGAAATGTATGCAGTTGAATAATTTTTTATTTAGTATGTAGCCAAATGGAAAAAAGGCTTTTAGTAGACTGCTTTTAAAACAGTTTGAAGTTAATTCTTTGAAAATGTTTTACGAGGATTACGAAGGCTATCAGACAGCTCGTTTAAAAAATAAATTAAATTTAGGTGGTCTATTTATAGCAATAAAAAGATTTAAATTTATTTAAAAGAAACGTTTCTTTATTATAAATAAATTAAAATCTATGCCAAATATAAATAAATTCATGAACAGAGTAATTCAATAAGGCTAGAATTAGTTCAGATTAAAAATCAAATAAAAATCGGATGAGTGGTTTTAATTTCGAAGATCACGTCTGACTTTTTCCTGTAAATATCCCATTATTTCGAATTTTCCCGATGAATTCCCAATTTTAAACGACAATTACCGAATGAATATTACCCTTTTCTTCATCCAGGAACTAATAAATAATTAATTAAACTAATCTAACTTAATTCAATAAATTAATCTCTCCTAATCTATTAAATGTTGAATCTAATTAAGTTTTTGGTAGGTAACTAATTAAATCAAATTTTGTCCATTATTTTTACTATAATCTGATAACAGTTCTTAGAAAATAATCCCATTACCAACTGAAATAGCTTCTAATCCTACCCTATTATATACCCGTTAGTAATAAGCTGATATTACTGACAAATGATATTTTCTTTTCGTAATTTTTTGTATACTTTATCACTCATCTTTAATATTACAAAAGAATTGTTGAAAGAAAAATCAGATATTGTTTTGGACGCATTAACGAGCCGCAGGATAATAAACATTTTTAAATTTTCTATGGTAATCATACTAATCCATTACCCAATTTACGGATAAAATTGGTTTTCTTTATTCTATTTGTATAAAGGGTATGTGTTGGGTAAAAGCAAACGTAGATTATTTATTTATTCATTGAAAAATTGTATTAAATTTTCTATTATCTTCTAGAAGTTATCTATATATACCCTAAGGTAAGGTCACTTCATAACCGCGGCTCGCTAAACTTATTAAAACTCCGAATTCAATCGGTAGATTTTAATCAAATAAATTTTAATAAATAACTGAATGATAAGTATTGTAACATTTTATTAAATTCCCTGCTACCGTTTCGTAGATATGAAATATCTGGAGAAATCGTACGCCCGCTTACAATCAAATCTCTTATAATTTTAAATTGAATTTTTTTTAATAGATTTAAGCTAGTTTTGTTAGAATATGAAAGAAAGTTCTTAAAAAAATATTAACAAGCCGGAAAATTTTTAATGTAAGAGGAAATTGGAAAAACATGTTCAGACATTTCATTTTCTCTATCCAAAAATACCGAATTAATAATAATTGGTATATACACCCAAAAAAATCTTCATTTTCCACTAAGGAGTTATGAATTTAATGATGATCGAAATTAGAAAAGGCTTGACCCATAAAATAATCCGTAAAAAAATGTTTAATTCATGGAAAATTTAAAGTTAATTGGAGGGAAAATCGACATAAATATCGGTATTAAATGACCGTTGTTCCAAACCTTGCAACAATCATTATGTATTTTGTAACATATATTGATTGGGTCAGATGGGAAATGGAATTTATAAATAAATTGACCCTATATGTCCTCTTTTTGTCTCAATTAAGGATAGAAAATTATTCAAAGTAACACTAAATAAATATGTGTTAAATAATTTGAAATGTCCAGTAATAAATCCAGTAATAGGTCCAGTAACCCAATAAAAAAAACGTAATATTCTAATTACTAATATTTAATATTCTCATCGACTCTACCCGACATTTACGATTTTTTTCCTGATTTTGAGCGATTACTTGCCCCAACCCCAAACATTTTGCCCAGAAATTTCTCTCAGAAATTTTTTTAATTTTAGATGCTTTTTCTTGTATCTATTTCCAGACGTTCCGTTTCATTATATTTGCTAACTTTCTTTTGGTACATTTTCTTACTGTTCGAACTCTTCTTAAATAGCCGTCTTTCATTATGAGTGGGGGGGGGGGGGGGTCGGCCAGAGTATCAAATATGGCAAATTTCGATGCAAAGTCTGAATGTTGCATTAAAATCGGAAATTATTATGAGAAAGGCTTTCTACTTATAAAAACCAGAATGGTTTTTCCGAAAATTGAAGGAATTTCCCGGAAATTCAGGAAATATCGTGAAATTAGACTTTTATGGAAATCGAATAATTCAAAAAAATTCATGAACATCCGAAAATTTCATCAAAATCTGAAAATATAAAAATTTTTTTTTATATTTCGGATTTTTAAAAATTTCCGAAAAGGCCCATATTAGGGCTTCTTATTTTGATATTCCAGATTTTCTCCCCAAATTTCCCAAAAATTTTTCTTCCTTCTGTACGAATGTTTTCCACTTAAATTTGTCAACTTTTTCCGAGATTTTCCGTACCTTCCCGACTATTTCTCGATTTTATATAACAGAATTTCTTCAATTTACTTCATCGAATTTTCTCGCTGATTTTTTTCAAATTTTTAAATAATTTCCCGATACATTTTCAAATGGAAGAAAAATCGTGCTGACAAACAATATTAATAAAGGGAGGAAATGAACCTGAAAATAAATCCAACTCATCTAATCTATATCGGATATCGAAATACGGATATGGCCTATTAAATATTCATTTTGTTCCTTGCAGATATTTTCCCAATTGAAATTAGAAAATTCTATTTATTGTATCCCACGTTACCCCCAAGAATTATTATAAATAATTTGGTGTATTTGAATTTATCAAAATTGATCATGGATGTGTTTTTTTTTGGGCGCCTATTTATACGTATTTGTTATTGCAAACAGACCAATTATTGAAATTTTATAATTTGGGAATATAAAATCGAATTTATAGATATTCGTTATAAAAATAAGGATGGGGATCCCGGGGAGAATGGTTCATGGATAACAAATACAAACAATCTTTCTTGTAAATATTTTCTTATAGATTTAATTTAATAGAAATCAAATATTGAATCATTCAGACAGATATTATCTTAAGTGAAAAAAAAAAAATCCGTAATCTCGTCTTATTTTATCAAATAAAGAAACATTCTTTGAGTGAGAAAATAGTTCCGACATCAATACTTTCCGTCCCGATCACCTATCATATTTTGTTTATCGACAAAATAAATAAATATTCTGGGATAGAAATGAATGGAATATCTTCTTTTAAAAATAGATAAACATCTCTGGAGGTATAAGGAATAATCGATTAACCATTAACTTCTATATAATAAATATTCCTTGATGCCGGCATCCGTCAAAGTCTTTAAGGGTTAAAATTAAAACATGAAAATAATTATACCTTTTGCCCATAGATTTCTAATTTTATATATCAATTCCATTCCATACGAGTAACTGTCTATTTACGATACTACCTACAACCAAATTTTTAGGAAATTATCAATTTTCTAAATTTGTTTAGCGAAATTATCGAAATAAAAAAAATATAGAATTTAATCGTAAATCAATTCACAGTAGATCCAATTTATTATATTGAATTAATGAATAAATATTTATTTCATAAAATTATTTATTTATGTTAAAATGTTAACATTCTTTTCGTGTGGTTTTTTTTAATTCAATCAGTTGCCAGATTTGGACCACCCCAGAAAAATATTACATTTCTTTTTTTTCTAAAATATAAAATGACACAAAATAAACTAGGAAAAAAATCTAACATGTGTCCATCATGTGTCTTCAAGAAATTTAAGATATGTTACATATTTTTTAGCGTGCCTGTACCGATTTTCTGGTTGAATTCGGTAAATATCAGTTAATTTAGATGCTGAACATACCCTAATTTAAACTTATCGATTTAAATTCATTTTCATATTTTTGATAGGACTTTCCATAAAACATCCTCCGGATATTCCCTTCAATCATTATTAAAATATTTAAGAAATTGTGTATTCCTTTTTATACGGATAAACAATCCGTTTTCTTTCGCGGACCTAAAATTCCGCGGTATATAAAAATTTTCTGGTATAATAATTATTTTAATTAACTGAATCCTCGATGAATATTAATTAGCAATAAAATATCCGATCCCCAATTTGCAACCCCATTAAATTTATTTAACACCCTGGATTTGTACGACTGGTATATACAAAAGAAAAGATAAGAAAATTGGTTAAACAAGAAGAGTTGAATGTTGAAATGGATAAAATGTAAGAGTTTCAATCATCTTCAGGGAAATTATTGTAAAATTTTTCTATGAAATCTTGTCTGAAAAATTAATGTGTCGGAATTCTGTTCAGATTTAAATTGAATATTAAAGTCTTGAGATTTTGTATGATTTTAAAACCAGATAACTTTCTCCATGAATTGTAGGTATATCTTTCAATCATTCGAATTCAAATTTGAACTTAGTTTATCATTTGAAGTTAATATTTAATTATAATTTCTATCAAATGATTTTTAATTGAAATCTTGAAAGTTTCTTTGATTGTTACGATGTTCCCCGTAATTAATTTATAAGAAAGGTAAAATGAAAACCAATCAGACTGTTATACGTAGTTATGTTTATGAAGGATTATAATTTATAATTTTTAATTAAAATTTCATCGAAGTTATTAAGAAGGAAATACAGAAGTTGACTGCCGTTAGGTATCATTTAATCGTTTGAAATAGACAAACTTTTCAACAAACGAAATCATAAATTGTCCAAAGATTCAGGACGTTTATTTATTTTTTAAAGTAATATTTTAAAGACAAATTATTTATTAATTAAATGGAATAGGTTTTTAAGAATTGACAATTTTCTCTAAAAAAAATCTGGGAAAATCATTACAAATAAAATTATAAGAAAGATAATGTTTCGTTCAATCCTTCCTTAATATTTTTTTAAAGTTAATAAATGAAATCTAAACATAATTACTACATTTTCTAAATATCAGATATAATAAATCTGATACGGGTCGAGTCTAGACCATATATAGTATATAGTGGATATTTTAAAGGTATACTTTTAACTGCCCACTCAGTTCAATTTTCGTACCATTTTTGTTAAATCAATTGAAAGGTAAGTAGAAGTAGGTATTTTAATTTTTTTCAGAATTTAAGGATTATAAAGAATGAAAATCTCATTAAATATTTTGGGATTTAGAGGCTATGTGTCTGATATCCCAATTGCAATAAATCATTCTTGAAACATATTCGATATCGAAATATTTATTGAACCAACAAATCTGTGGCTCCAAGCATTAACCGCTTAAGTCGTTTTTATCAATTTTTCAGGAGAGCGATTTAAAGTTTAATAAATTTTGGTTAATATTAATTTTATAGCTATATTTTGGTCAAATTAAAGAATTCGGATGCGAATTTTTGTGGGTATACGCAATCGTACATGGAGAATACGATGGTGTTCATAATTCAATTTCGTCTTAAGTCCAATTAAGCGGTTAATGCTTGGAGCCACAGAAATATTGAATGAGATGAATTAAATTTAGGAAATCGAATTTTCCATAAGCTCTACGTATCTCTAATTACCCTATAAATCTACAAAGTTTGATCTCTAAATAATTGCACATGAAACATGAAATGAGTAATTGATTGGTGGTAAAATTTATGCATTATGCTATTTAAATAAATGTGCAATGAAATTTTCGACGTTATTTAATGTTAAGATCTCAAAACTAAACTTTATTAATTAAAATATTTGATTACTTGTCTCGTGATAAATTGAATATTTTACAAAATGGGAGACTAAATACATACGAGAAACTAAATACTTGTAGTATGAACTTTGTATTTCATATTATTTATTAAATTTTACAAAGGAAGGTATGTGGTATGTACGTACACATACCTTAGCTTCATATTTCTCATTCAAATATTTTTAAATAAATTTAGAATTTTTATTCCAATTATTTTAAAACATTTCTAGTAAATAATTTCTTCAGAGATTATCGACTATTAGTGTTTTACTAAAATTAAAACCAGGAGTTTCAACCGAATTTTTTCCGAATCCAAACCAAACGGTGTTTGTTCATAAATTATCGGTCAAGACTCTTTTTTGTATCGTGAAAGTCTCGGAAAAATCCCATCGAAATTTGAGAAAAATGCGCATCGATTTAGAAAAGAAAAAAAATACAAGAAAATCGGAAAAATTGTTGTTGAAACGAGTCCAGGAAAAAGTTTGGAAAAACCTGAGAAAATCTGTATAGTTTGGGATAACGCCTAGTGGCGTGCCGTCTAATGAGCATCAGGCGCAGAGCACAACTTCAAAAGTATGGGCAACTACTCAACAAATCAGTTACAAATTTTTATTTCATCAAATTACTAGGCCAATTAACCCGAATTGCTCAGAACGTTTTTTTTCGAACTTTTTGATTTTAACTACATAGACAATGTCTAATCTAGCCCATGCACAGTTTACGCGAAAACTGGCGTTGACTTAGGTGTTGCCATATGGCAACACGGAGTTAATTCGGGTTAATATTTAATTCAAAAAATAGTTGTAATAAAATATAAAGTAATAAAAAATTAAATTTATTAAATAAATATGTATTTGTTTTGTTTCTAACAGCCAATTATTTTAATTAATTATTTTATTTCCATTGATTGAATTTACATGATATTTATTACTGAAAAAGCTTTATTTTATTAATTATGTTTTAAAATTTATTTCCTATCCAGATAACGGTCTTTTAACGAAATTCGAACTTTTTCCAAAAAAAACTTCAAAAGTCCCAAAAGTTCACAGAAAGTTCATTAAAAACAGGCAGCAAGAAAAGAAAATGTAACGCTAGAGTTGCCCCTTAATATTTTCCTCCCTGGCCTTCAATTAAATTCAGTTTCTTTCATATCATTCTTTGTTAACGAATTTAGGTGTACCGGAAAATAATCAATTATTTTTTAAAATTTAATCAAAATGTATTTCTCTCTTCCTCCTCCCCTAAAAACATACTTTTTTTTAAAATATTTTATCGTTAGATTAGGATTTTTAAATTATCCTGAATATTTGGATTTGTAAAGTATTTTGAGAACCGGATATGTAAAGGATATGAGTAAGTTCTGAGTTCAAACTCGTATTGAATACATTGGAACTAACAAGCCGATAGTTTGTTGAGCTCTTAATAATACTCTAGCTGCTGAAGTACTACAAAATGTAAGTTCTGAATTAGGTACATAAAATTCTGCCCGCCTCGTGGAAATATTGACCGTATACGCCATTTATTTAACCAGAGAATTAGGGAATATTCGGAAAAATTAGAGTCGAAAAGAGTCGGGAAAAGTAGAAAAAAAATTGGGAAAACGTCAAAGAAAGTAAAGAATCGGAAACATTTCAAAAGATCATGTCAAATTTTCATTTGAATTTCTAAAATATCTACGAAACTCTTATTAATCTTTGTATTGAATTTAGCGGATTTTCAGGAAAAATATATATTTGAATTTTTATAAAATCTTCCAATCATCTTAAAATTACAGTTTTTTTAAGATTTCAATAAGCTCAATTACGAAAATTACGTTTACATATTTCCGGGGGGGTTTTCTCTTCTTTTTAGATGTTATTTAATTAGAACTAATTTTAAGGATAATTAATATAATGATAATTTATCTTGATATCCGTTACCAACGACCCAATCTTTTATTGTCAATATATAATATTGGATAATCAAATTATTTCGTTTGTAGGAAATCATTGAAGCTAACCATTCGTAAAATGGTAAAATCTGTAAATCCCATTACTTCCATATTTTAAATATGTAAATCCCATTACTTCCATATTTTAAATATGTAAATCACATTCCAGGGAACAATTTAACCTGGATCCCAAAAACCTATAAATACTTTTCATATAAATCTAAATTGCTAATTTAATTTAAATGATATCTCGGAATTATAAAATAAATACAAAATTCATTAACCGTAGTTAAATTTCGTAAAGTTGCAAGATAAATAATTGTAGGTGTAGGATATTTCATATATGAAAGTTATAGAGAGAAAGTGGGTTAATTCCTGTCTTCTGTTAAATTACAGGTACAGTGTATTAACGGGAAATTAACATATCGCATTTCTTCTTTAAACCCCAAAGTAATTGAGCTCGTCGTGATGGGGTTGTCATATCCTTTCAAAATTTCCCACTCAGAAATTTACAATGAAATAGAAAAATAATTCCTCTTAAACAATGAATAGATGAACGTTAAGTGTTTTGGAATTTAAAATCATTTTCATAATAATTCCTTAAAATTTAATTTTCAAAAGATAGGTTTAGATGTCATCCTAGTAATATTCAGGATATTTATAATCCATTTACATATCCAGATTGACCCTAAAACAATATGGAGGCTACAGCGAAATTTTCTATTCTGTTTTGAAGTGTATTTCCTTCTGAGTGGGAATTTCATTTTACTAATTCAATTAATTTTAATTTCAGAAGCTAACAGAAAATTATCATGTCACCAGATAATAATACTCGTTAAGTATACTTAACGACTACAAAAGAAATGGCAAAGAAGTCAATTAACAAACAATAAAGGTGTGGAGAGAATGCTTGCAACCATAACTTTTATTTATTTTTGAAGTAAAGGAAAGAAAATTTCGAAAATTAATTTGACACGTCTCTGGTGGCAATAATATAAAAAAGGAGATTTTATGGACATTTTCTTTTATAACAAGTTCATATATAACAAAGAAATCGTCCAAATTTTTTCATATTAAATTTTGTATGAGATAAGAACATAGTGGTTTAAATGAAGATATCTATGTTATTTGAAGGTTTATGTTAACAAACCCTGATATTATCCTTGAATGAAACACCCTGCTACCTATCTTATATATTGAAAAATGGATGAAGAAAAATATTGTCAGGAGATCCGGGCTATTAGGTCGAATAAATTATGTATTAGGCACTTCAGGGTATTTGATTGCGTTAATAAAATAAAATATTTAGAATTTCTTCCTTTACGTAAATATCACCTGAAAGCCCTAAAAAATGTTCGCATTGAAATTATACAATAAACCTTTCATTTTGTAAATGGTTTCATTCAATTCTTGTATAGAATAATACGAGTACTTCCTCTTCAAACTCGCATAATAAGATTTTGATTGAAAATTTCCTTGAAATTCAATGATTTTTTTCAGGGAAATATTTAAAAGAGCTCTACTTGTTACTGAAATCATTTTATTTCACTATTGATATAATACAAATAATAAATATTTACGGGATAAATTTAATTGAAAACGACTTTGCAGGGTATAAAATATTAATCTAAGCAAACCCCTAAATGTTCAATACAATGTAAATAGGTACTAATTAAAATTATCTGATAACATTTCAGTACTATATGTAAATACTAATTAATCATTCCGATTTCCTTAATTAAATAATAGATAATGTTAAATTACCTGTTGCCATATCAACTCAACTTTTCTTAGCCATTTTCATTAAAACCATCCTTCAAATAAGTAAACTTATCAATATAAATTAAGATTTAGATTTAACATTTCCTATCATATTTGATAGATGGTATGTTCTAAGAGATAGAATTGGTGATTAGTACGACGATAATGAATTTCGAAATATTGTCAACAATCCCCACAAATGATAAAATGTAAAAATGATAACAGATAAGATCACCTAGAAAATAAATTTATTATTTCTGCTTTGATTAAGGACGAAGAAGAAGATAGAATTTCTACGAAAATATAATCAACCATATGTGATTATTTTGAAAATAATCTTAAATTTGAACCACCCAATCCGATCTGGAAGTATGAGATTTGTGGTTCAAGAAAGCAAAATAATATTCACTTAACCTTCTGTCTAATGAAGAAGAAAATTTGAGATATTTCCTAACAATAACAATACTCATTCAACTGGATTGTTATTTTTACGTTTATTATTAAGCAAGGAAATTTCTCTATTATTAATTTATACAAAAATATTGACGTAATCGAATTATGATGAACTTGTCCGTCCCTTTTTACAATTATATTGATATTATAATAAATAATTATAGGATTGTTCATTGTAATGGCAGGTAAATTGATCTGGCTGTCACAGGATTGAAATAAAAATATTTAATTAATAGGAAATACGAGAAATGTAAAATAACTCTTTGTGATTCAAAGAGTTTATAATTACATGGAATTAATATTAATTACATTGGAAACTATATGCTATGAGCTGAGCATCCCGGGAGTATTTATAATAGGGATGAATTATAAATAGTGTGGATAGCTAATTTAATATTCAATATAACCGATTTACATTCACAAAGAATTATTTTATATTTATTCGTATTTTCTATTAATTAAATAATTTTATTTCTATCATGACACCCAGATCAATTACAAACAATTGCAAATAAAATCTCTAAACAAGAAATTTCTGTTTTACCCTGAATTGCAAATACTAAAGGATACTAGACCAATTTTGTGAATATTTTAATCATACATATTTCATTCAATTATTTGTAGAAACCTTCTAATTGTCTAAACATAAATGCAATCGCTTGACATTTTTTTGTAATGCTCCTTAACACCTTTTATATATTTAATTGAAAGAAAATCTTAGTTGTATTGAAAACTAGAAGTCTTGGGAATTATTTAATTGTTTTGAATACATCAAAGATTTTAATTGAAGATTATTATTTTTAATTAGCAATTTCCTTGGTTATCGCTGCATTCATACTTCTTACCAGCATACTGTTACCGCCGTATACATGTCGGTTAGGAAATGAAAAGCATCTTCCTGAGAAGTTGTAATTGGGATAGATCTGCAAGTACATATTGGGACTGTTTGATTCAATACATTTATGGATTTATAGAAGTTATGAGATTGATAGGATTAAGACGAGATTAAGATAAAATTAAGATAAGATTAAGATAATTTCAAAATAATATTTAGAAAAAGTTAATTTTCCGGCTATTTGCTACTTTTCCTGACATTCTTCTTATTTTTTCTTTTCATTTTTACGACTTTTATCCGGTTTTATCCGAATTTCTCGCAACATTCTCCGACACGATATGAATTTTTTGACTACCCAATGTTTTAGCGATATTTCTCTGATTTTCCCAATTTTTAGCCACCTATGTTGTTCCCGATATTTTAGCGATTTTTCTGCCAAATTTTGGAAATTCTGTAAAAAGTTGGGAGCAATACAATAAATTTTAAAACCAATGTTAATAAAATATCGGTAATAAAAACTCTTCGAAAATTTACTTAAAAATCATTTGCCATTATTAGTTTAGAAAACTTTTGAAAATAGAAATCCGTTAGAAATTTGAACAAAAATTTTTCAATGTTATTGTAATTTTGACAAGCAGCTTTTATTTATAGGGTTTTAATCACATAATTTGGGAGAGGACTCTTCCAGTTAAGGCATTAGTAGATCATTATGGTTATCCCCTATTTAGATGTTTTTAATTTATCGAAAAATTTTAACAGTTTTCTTTAAAAATCACCGTTTTCATATTGACACCTCTAAAATCAAGGGGTTACATTCTTAAAAAAGTTTGTTCCACAATACTCTCATTAGACCATTTGGTTTCACGTAATTAGATTTTTCGATTACTTACGAAAATGTCCCATGTAGTTGAGTTTCCCAAAAAATTAATTGACAAATTTTGAAAAAAAAAATTATTTCAAAAGTGTTAAAAGTCTTTTAAAAAAACTTGTTTTAATAAAAACTCTTCTAGAATTACTAAGAAATAATCTGCCATTATTAAAATTAATAATCAAAAAATTTCCTTAATAATTCTTAGGCAAATTTCGAATAAAATTCAAGTCAATAAAATTTTTAAGGCGATTTTAACCATATGTTGATATGGTAGTGTCGAATTTCCCTTAAAATGACCGATTTTCCTGCTGTTTTTTTTTTTGTATTATTCGCTGGTTATCTAAATTAGTTATATAATAAATTTGAATTTTTGATAACCAACTAACGGACAAAAATATTGATAATTTTCCTTGCAGATATTGTAGATACGAAATTTGATATAATTTGAAAATTCATATTCGAATTTACAAAAACGACAAAGATACGGAAATAAGAAAATGGTAATAAAATTGATAAAAGTTAGAAAATTTTGATAACGTCATTACTTCTGCACGCCTCATGGTAATTTTAATCGCACGTCATTGATGCTATCATCTTAAATTAGAATATTTTTAATAAAATAAGATTCCAAAATGTTGCGAAATTTAGGTAGGAAATCGTAATAGAAAAATTTCATCAAAATCGGAAAATTCTGTCAAATTCTGAAAATATTATAATAAAATTCTGAGATATTTTTAAGATTGTAGAATTTTCATGAAATTTACAAGTTTTCTTGAATTACAAGGTTTACTATTGAAATATCTTAAATTCGATGGTCGATGACCAAGTCTTCAAGTGTTTAAGCGTATGCGCTCAGAATTTTAAAAATAAAATCGTATATTTTTATCGTAAATTAACCAAACTACAATTTATAAAAATAATTTCAAATTATAATTAAAAAACGATTTGTAAAATATATCAAAATTAGGAATTGTCATTTTCTCATATATAAAAATGTTGACCTTATTCCGAATTAATTGATAGCGCAGAGAATTTTAATTATTTAAAGTTAAATTTTCAGGTTTTTCGCAATCTGAAAATTGCAATCAATTTCAGAGAATTATTATTTTTTTTCGGAACTCTTATCTTATCGATAATTACTATTGGAAAGGAATTTAATTTAACAATTAACGAAGTACGAAATAAAAAAAACAATGTTTATTGATAACCAGAGGGCACAGAGTACAATTAGTTTCTTATGATAAGGCCATAAATTATGTTACCACTAATGTGATTCCATTTCTCTTTGATATAATTTTTATAAATTCATTAAATTTAAATTCGATTTCGAAACTCAGACAATAAAATTTGATGAAATGCATATGGAATGAATTCTTTATTTTTCTGCCCAGGTAAATTGCTTAATCGAAATTATTTTTCCTTGAGATCTTTTTTACTCGTTTACACGAGTTTTGTTCATTTTTGTTATCCAAGTAAATATTTTCTTATTTACTTAAAGTTGTTCCATATAAAATATAAAACTAACAACTTTAGATATTACGACGAGTATATTTGTAGTGTCTCTCTCATTTATTAATTTAATTTTCTGATTTGTTTTTCTTGTAAATATCTTATACAAATAAAGATGATTTTTATTTATTATTTATTATTTATTATACTCTGGTATTTAATATTCGTCATGTGGACGAGAAATTGTTGTAAATTTCAGATATTTTATCCGCCAAATATTTACAATGAATTAAATATCAATTCTTTTTTTGACTAGACGTTAGATATTATTTATCCAAACAGAAAATATCTTACATCATCTGTGGAAAAATTACCACTTTAAAATCGCGATTTCGCGAGAGGCACTAATATTTTGTTGAAAATTTTCAAAGAAATTTCACATCAATCAATTTTCCTCAAATATTTCAAATAAATATTTACTAATTGTTGATATTTTAGAAATGAAAAGAGCGGGTTAACAGATTTTTTAATTTTTATTAAAAAAAATTACATTTATTTGATTTAAATCGATTTAAATTCAATAATTAGAAATCAGAATTAAAATCAAACGAATTATAGACTTCGGAAGAGATTATAATAAATTGAGCTAAATAAATTAAGTAAATGCTTCCAGGAATTAATTAGCGGACACTCCATAATGACTAACTTTGTAATCGCTAAATAGAAAATGAAATTCAATCCGCCTTTTTTTATGGAAAAATCAACAACTTTTCATGAAAATGTTCTACATTTTTCTAACCTTTTTCCTTTAAAAGCATATCAATTATAATATGTGCGGAGGCGAATATCAATTCAATTTTTATCGTTTTTTTAAACGTAACTCCCTTATTTACATACGTATTAATTATATTAAATTATGTTTGCATCGAACAAGGGCGTATTTGGAGTTCGCAAAACCATGGATTGTAAAAATAATAAACTTCCTATAATAATATTTTTTATAGAACTAATTATACAATAATAATTGATTTTTACGGTTAGGGTCTCCCAAAAGTTGTGACGCTGCTGTCTGGGCCAAGGTAGAGGTATATAGAATATAGTTAAAATTAAATCGATATGAAATTATCTGAAACCAAACGTTTATTCTACCCCATATCAGTGGTTAACAAATAATATCTTCGGCCCATTAGGAGGTCCTAATAGAATTAATTGGTCTACTTCTATTTATTATTATTCGGTAACCTTCTAGCAATTCTTATCGTTCGAGACCCCAAAAATTCCATTATCATTAATTTATCTTTAATTATAATAAAATTACTGATGCGATCAATCGATCAGATTATTTCGTCGTTACATTTCACGCAGCGGTATGTCAGCTCAATATTTATCTTCTGTAACGCTAATATTTTTGTATAAAAATGTGTAGGGTATGCTCGTAGATAGGTAGTTGCCTGAAGCTAATTAATATTTGTTTTTGTTTCTATTTCTAAATATTTATTGAAGATATCGACGAGGGTTTTGTTATTGATAAGATAATAAATTCCTGTTTTCTTTTTGGAGAAAAAAAAGGGAACAGTAAGTGGAAATAATTTTATAAGTTATTCTTTTAACGAGTAGAAATCGACCCAAAATTATTTGCTAGACCTAATGTCTAATCTAATTTTAAGAAGGAACCCTCACCAGACAAGTACTTTTAAATTATTAAATTTATTTTGACTTGTCTTTAATAATTTATCTACTAGCAGTTCCAATACTTAATTCCCATGATATTGTACATGTATAGATACTATGAAAAATCAATTAATATTGAATATTGAATATTAATTGTTTATTTTGTTTTTTAATGCTACTGACTAACCCGTAATGATAAACAAATACTCCCTTTCCGATAATAAATTAATCCCAAACTCAAAATGTATTTAAAAATAATTATAACATTTATAGAAATCTATAATTAGTTTAATTATTAAATAAATTTTGTAAATTATCAATATTATTGTCAATATCTATTAATTATTAATAAATTATTCTTTATTATGACCCACGATTATTATTTAAAAAATTTATTATTTAAAGATAACCTAATATTATACAACTTTATTTTCAGATTAACAACCCAGCATTAAATTATTAATATTGCTTAATACATACCTATTAATAATTAATTTTATTATTTTATTGATTGAAATTAAATATAGACTTTCTGTATTATAAAATGATTTAATATTTATTCATAATTTTATATTTTATTTAAATTTATATTTAATTGCCGACAGCCGGATCAATTACAAATTATAGATGAAATCAGTGAACAATATCATTGATAATTATCACATTTCGATGAAATGGTGGAAAGGGACGAACATTTTAGAGGGAGAAATATTTAATATTTTAACGAACCAAACGAATTAAAAAAAAATTAATTAAAAAATCAGTATTTTACAATAATTAAAAATTTCTTTAATGACTGGATATTACATCCTATCCTTCCTTTTATCCTGAAATTTATCAATGATTTAGTCTTTTCGAAAGGTCTTTTAGAGAAATTGTTCGAAAATCCTTTAAATTGAGAAGTGAGGATAAAACAATTTCTCTCGACGGAAACCACCATCATAATTCGGGGGTTTAATTTTTTTTAAATTTCAAGGATTTAATTTGTTCATTATTCATTTAGGAACAATTCTGCATAAACAGATTATCCACGCTATGAAGAAATTTTCTTTCAAAATTTCATATTTTTACAGAATGGATCAAAAAAATAGTCGTTCCTTTTAAATGCAACAATTTAATAATTTCATCCCAGTTATAACCCCTCTAATATTGGGTTTGTAATTAGGCTTGTAATTATCTTAAATATTTTATTTTCTGAAAACACTGAAATTAATTTGAAATTTATCTCATCGGCTATCCAAGAAAAAATCTTCAACCAAATCGGATAAAGATATCTGAATAATATTAGGAAATTAAAAATTGATCTCGCGATTTAGAAAAAGATATGCCGGTAAATAATCAATTTTTATATGTTAAGCAGATTCATGATCTCATATTGAACTAAGCAAATATTACTTATTTTAAGCACATCATACTTAAAACTGATTGGAAAATAAAATATAAACTGAGCAGATTCCATAGTCAGAAGATCAAGTTATGAATTTCCGGCATTACCTTTCCGATTATTTTGATTTTAATTTTAAATGAAAGTAAAATATCCCTGATTTGAAAATAAAATAGAAAATAGGTAGATTTAGTAGCCGAAACTTCGATTCTGAATTTAATTAAAAATTAAGTGAAAAATCAATGGGAACCAACAAGAAAGAACTGTCTTAACTCAGGGATATCTCAACCTATTTGGATGATTTTAATTTTGAATGGAAACTAACGCTCCTAAATTATGTCACGCCCGTCATATTTTAATATAAATCTCTTTCATTTTCTCTTTCTAGATAAAAACTAATTGAAATTCAAATCAACCCAAGTACCCCTACACATCTTCTCGTGAAAAGTATGATTTCCAACAATAAAATGATAAAATTACGATCAATGAAATGTCATCAATGAAATGTAATTACTTATTGATCATTTTTCTTATTTTCACGAAATCATCCATCGTCCAGGGAACGGATGGCACAAAAAATATGGACCAATTTTCATTTCAAGGTAGGAACATGAGTCGATCAAAGAGATTATTTTTTTTAATCAAAAACTCTCGATTAACTAATAGATATCCAAGTGGAAGCAATCGTATACGATAACGTAGATTTACAGTTGAAAGTCAATTGGACGGGCAAAAATTTGAATGGTAATTTTATAATTTTATATTTAGACAAAAAGTAAAACTATTTTTATTTTGAAAATTTGTAGACGCAACCTACTACAATGTCTTCATTAAACCATTGGGAAAAGATAAGTGTTACAATAAACCTTGTTTCGAATATGAGTTAATATCGGTAGGTCCCAATTTCATCTGATTTAAATTTGAAATAATTTCAGTTTTTTGTTCCGTAGAATACAACCGAGATCGTACTACCAAAAGTACCAATGTCACACATCGAACATAGCGATGAATGTAAAATTGAACCAGGCTGTCAGTACGATGTTCTCGTACAAACAGCTAATTTAAAGAGTCATATTAACATGACCTATACTGTTCCAGGTTTTTGATATTGAATTATCCTTAAGTAGCTAAATAAACATTCATATTTTTCTGATAGATTGTGTCGAAAATATCTGTTCATGTGATCATGTACGATCCCTGCAAAAGTTGCAAATAACGGCATACATTCAATCCCAATTTATATACGTTGACTGGAACATAACCCATCCAATAAATGATACGGGATTTGATATTGAAATTAATACATTAATGATTAGGTAGGTACACTGGTACATTTTACAATTTTTTTTATAAATATTTACCTATTCCACGCTAAATGCCAGTGTTGGTAAGCAGAAAAATGATACGACGACACCGTGGTTACTAGACATTCTAATCGATGTCAACCAAACGCTATATACATCAAATAACAGTTTCACCGATATCGGTAGAAGAGAGATCTATCTGAATGATACAATTTTACCGGGGTATCGGTATTTAATTAAGGCTCACCTAACGGATGAAAAAGGATGCAGAGGACATGAGACAAATTATACCATAATTAGTAAGGAAACATATTCTTGAAATGAACTTTACATTTTATTAATATTTTATAAATTTTTCAGTTCCAGATGTGCACAGTACAAAGAATTCTAACGTCGTAAAGTCATCATGATTTAAGATTTATTTTTAAGATTTACTTTAAATAATTTTTTTTTTAGTTTTTCATCATCACCATATCCATCCTTTTACTCTCTCTAATAATAATAGCCTGCAGTTTCGCTGAAGCTTTGAAAAAATGCCGTAGAAAGAAGCGAAGAATGAATGGTCCGACGCTAATTACTATGCATACTAATTCACTTTATAAGGGAATATTGGTAAATAATATTAATAGATCCGTATTAAGATTGATGGGATTTAAGCCTACGAATCTTATAGGAATGCGGTGCAGATGATTTAGAAGTAGAAGGTGGATCAGATGATTTAGAAGTGGACGATTCCTGTTTAACGATCGGCCCACAAATTGGTGTTGGTGCATTTGGCAGAGTTTTTATAGCGCAGGCTAAGAATTTAAAGGGAAGATTGGGAGTTCATGTGGTGGCCGTTAAGCAATCGAAAAGTATAAATTATAAATAACATCAATTTTTAAAATAAAAAATTGAAATAAAATCGATTTTAGAAAAACTTTCCCCAGATGAACAGGATGAATTTCTTCGGGAGATTGAGACGATGAAGAAGTTATCTCGACACCCAAATGTCGTATCTCTAATCGGTTATTGTACGAAGCAACAACCGTTTTCAATGATAATGGAATTTGTTGGTTGTGGTGATTTGGTAATATATCCTTGCCACCGACCATCCCAAAAAAAAAATTCCGTTTTACTAATAACAATTTTTTTTTTTATATAATTAAAGTTACATTATTTGCGACAAGTACGTGCTAAGCATGAGGCACGTTCAACGGTTGTTAGCGGAGTATTAAATGGACCAACGGGTGGTATGAATGGACAAGTACAATCTCAACAACAAACACCGCAAGTGGGACCGTTGGGGAAATATTTAGAGTTAATTCATTCCTCGTACGTATAATTTGTTGATTAAAACAAATTTTCCAATATCCATCTTCAGAATTATTGGAGAATTATTATACGAATTATTCATCATTTTAATTCCTATAGTTCGGTAGTATTTCGGAGAATTTTAGGAAATATCGTAGTCTCTAGAGAAATATTTGGGTTCTCATGAATATACAGGCGTTCCACGAAAAACTTACTCCCTCTGGTCCCGATCCCTTTTTTTTTCACTAAAAGTCTCAAAATTTGTTAGGGTTGAGATATATTCGAAATGTATTTTTTTATATTTAATGAAATTAATTTTGGGACAATATTAATTGAGGTGGCGACATCTTGTTCGTGCCCTATATTCCCCCGCGGAATAACAAGACGAGATGATGACCTAAAATCCATGAACAATTTTGACACAAACATTTTTATGGCTAATGGAATTATTAACCAAATTATGAAATATTAAATTATTAACTAATTAAATTAAAAACTTTGACGTCTATTATATCAAAAAATTATTAAATAATTTTCTCTTTTAATTAATTATTTAAAAAAAACAATAAACGATAAATTAATTTACCTCCTTAGTTCAATTAACAGTTTTCTTTTTCCAAATAATTTAATTAATATAATTCCTAAATTAGTATATATAAATATAATTATTTTTAATTAAACAATTAAAAAATATATTTTATGATTCAAAAACTCTAGTTAAAAACGATTGAAAAAAACATTTATTGTAGTTAATTTAATTAATTAAAGGACTATTAATAATTTTTTTAAATTATTATTAAAAATGTGGTAGACTTTATTATTAAAATTAATTTTAATTAATTTAATAATCTAAATTAATTTTAAAGCCACAAATTTTGAAATTTTGAAAATTAAATGAAGAAAATCAATAAATTATGGGAAGATAATCAATTAAATATTTCTTTAAATTCTAATTATTAAATTAATTTTCATAATCAAATAAATTCAATAATTTATTCAGTAATAATAACATAATTAAGTTGCCAATAGCTCTTAATTTTATTTCCGATCCGATCCGATTATTAGACCATTTTTCGCTGAATTATGGCCATTTAAAAACTGTCGCTTACTCCTACTCCCAATAATAATCTTTAAATGGCCATAACTCAGTAAAAAATGGCCTAATCGATAAATTTCAAACGCTTAGAAGTTCGTCTTAGAAAACCCTTTGAAATGAGATATCACTCGACCCCATGTACTATTTAAAATTGAAAGCTTTCCTGCGAGGGTCGGACATACGCAAATCCCCATACTTTATCCTGATTTATCAAAATCTAAAGTATTGTAAATGAAATTAAAATTTTAAAATAATATTTTTAGAAGTTCTGGTGCGACATCAAATTCCGATTGTTCCTACATAACGCAGGGTAATTCAAACAGCTTTCGCCCATCGGTTGCTGAAAGTAAGTTTAATTAAATCCGTGTAGTTCCAAGTTATCACTCATCTCTTAATATTCTAGCAATGATGACACTACTAAGTCATAATCCTGATTTAATGTCGTTGGGTACGAACTCCTTGGAGTATGTATTGGATCACATGGAATTGCATAACTTTGCTATTCAAATAGCTAGAGGTATGAATCATTTGGAG
Organism: Symmerus nobilis; assembly: GCA_027564815.1. Lineage (NCBI taxonomy): Eukaryota > Metazoa > Arthropoda > Insecta > Diptera > Mycetophilidae > Symmerus > Symmerus nobilis. Next base: position 44,808 of record JANTOP010033336.1, on the reverse strand, counting down.
AAAAGACAGATTACTCATCGGTGAGATGTTGATATTCTATTGAAAGTAACAATCCTACGAATGATATCCTTTATTCTTACAGAGACTTGGCTGCCCGAAACATCCTAATCGATGAGAATAAAACATTAAAAATATCCGATTTCGGATTATCGAGGAGTGGTATCTACGTGAATACTCGAAATAAAAAGGTTCCTTTACGATGGTTATCATTGGAGGCGATGCGAGATCATTTATATTCAAGTAAAAGTGATGTATGGGCTTTTGGGATTGTTCTGTGGGAAATTGGGACTTTGGGTGGCTTCCCATATCCTACCGTCGGAAACCATGAACTCCTATCGTACTTAAGTTCTGGTCAACGCTTACAGCGTCCAGAAAATTGTTCCGAAAAATTATACGATCTTATGTTGTCCTGTTGGAATGAGAATCCGGATGATCGTCCCAGATTCGTTGACATAATTACCCACTTGGAGCCGACCAATCAAAAGATTTACGTAAATTTTGATGAATTGGATGCAAGCTATGTGTTTCCCCCCACCGTTGAACAGATTAAAAATAATAACCATCAGGCGTTCATGTAATGTTAATGTTACCATACGACAGAAGGACCCAGGATTTTTATTGTGATTTTTTATGAGGTTGAGCTTTTATTAAACAGGGATTCCATTTGGAAGTAAATAGGTTTCATTGTAAAACTTAATTTTTGAATAGAAAGATAATGAATCGCAACGAAATTTGTTAACCATATTTTTATTTTCTATATTTTTAATTTAATTAAATCTGTGATATTAATTAATATTTAAGTAAAGCTATATATGTATTTTCAAAAAATGTATTATTAATTATTATAAAATTTAATTATTTTGAAAATTCAAATTCTATAAAACAATGTTAATTTTTATAGGGAAATAAGTTCTTTTTGAATAGATTTATAGACAAATGATTTTTTGGTTACGATAGAAATTAATTAAATTAATTAAAATAAAAAAAGTTGTCCCTAAATGTTTTTAATGAATTAAAATAAAAGAAATTGTTTCTTAAATATTAAATAAAAACTCCAATTAAATTTATTGAATGAACATATGCTGATTCCACCTGAAGATAAGCCACCGATAAAAAACAATTTAGTATTTCTTACATTTGACTCGAATTTCAAATTAATTAAATAAAATTATTTAAAATAGGATTTTAAATAATGAAAAATCGAATGTAAAATTTAATTGAACATTTAATTTGAGCGGAATTATAAATTAATATTTATTTTATTAACTAACGAATGAGCTTTTTAAAAGATTTCCCAAAACATTTATATTAATTAATGATTTTTAATTGAAAATATTTGGATTCTTTTAAATAATAGAAATCGATTGAAATTATTTAATATTATAAAAGTTAATATATCTTGGCAGAATTGTAAACCCGCTTATTTATTGGTAACGGAAGCAAGCGGAATTTCGAGGACCTTTTCTAGTATTTTCTATTATTTATATTTTATTTGTTAGATCTATTTTTTATCTTAAAGAAATGAGCTCCCATCATTTAAGCATTAAGATTAAATAATAAACTATTTAATCATAATTATTCATTATATATTTCGCAGCCAAAATCTACTCATAAGACTTTCACAGGTAATACGATTGATTGTTCAACTTAAAAGAAAATTAATATTTCAATGGGTAGTCATTGATGGTTGATCGCTCTTGTTACCAAGAATGATTGACCAATGCTATTAAGCGGAAGTATAACCAACAGACAGAATTGGAACCATATTCCATTTCACTCTTTCATAAAAAATGCTAATTTAGATTAGTCGTTTTTGAATTCAAACTATTAACTGAGTTCTTGAACTACCACCGAGGTCAGTTCAATTCTTAGATAATAAAATGGAATAAAGTTCTTTATTCTTGCTAATTATTTTGGTCGATGTCTTTTAAGAAATTTATTTTATTAAACATCCGAACAGGATTGTTTATCATCAAATTATATTATTATTTTTTTTTTGTTAAGTCAAGGTTAAGGTTCATTATTAAATTATTTTTAATAACCAACCGTTCGGTGTAATATTTTTATTTCATTTTTTCGCCACCACCGATCAATTTATCATCTGGACATATCGTGAGAAAAATCATTAAAAAATAATCTTAAGATCATTTTATTTGATTGTCTCTCCACTACTGGGTAACATCTTTATCATAATTTTACATTAATATGTAGCCACACGTTAACAATCGCATAATAAATAATATAATAAAAAACAAATAAATATATCGCCCCATCGATACATGGTGCTTCAAGTAATATAATAGATTTTCGATTTTCAATCTGATCGTAATTACGACAAATAAAAAATCCCGATCAGTTGAAATTTTAAAAATTTTTTACGCAAGAACCGTCTAACAGTTGACGTGGAAAATTGCCATCGAAATTTAAACACCATGTCTCATATTGTCCATGAAAAATATATAATAGAAAAGTAATCGCTTCCCACAATTTAAATGCATGTACCCATCTAACCTGTACGTACCGATCTAACAAGACAATTGATTGTAATGATATCGATCATTAGATCAGTCGTATGCACGCGACTCTTAGAACATCAAAGTTTAGATTAGTTAAGTTCTAACATCCAAGTGGGTCGGATTAAAGAATTCTCAAATCAAAGAATCGAAAATGAATAGAAAATATTTTATTTGGATCGTTTTCGGATTTTTTTTAATCGATCAAAGTGAGAAACCAAAATCTTCCGAATCCTACAAAACATAATTTTTAATTTAAATTTAAGGTACCCAAGCGAACATATCTCCAAAATTAGATTTCAATGAATCCGAATCAAACGATTCAAATTCGGATTCAAATTCCCCAAAGGTATCCCCAAAAATCCAAGGTGTCCGTGTCACCATCGACACATCAAACATAAATAAATCCACCGAATCAATATCATCTGAAGATGGTGAGATTGATTCAGCGAAACGTCATAAATCCGGAACACGGAAAACGGTCGGTGTTCGGACCGATGTAACGATAGAATTAACCGATGAGAATGGATCGAATCAAACGAGCACCGAAGTGAAAGTGAAACATGCCGAATCGGAAGATGATGCTAGCGTGCCGATTTTTAAGGGGAAGAATACGGGACGTCGCACGTACGTCATCCCGAATGAGGAGTTTGATCGTGGTTCCGGTCAACCAAGATACGGTTCACCGGCTATTTTTCATGGGACCGATGATGAGCATCATAGTAAACATGATAGCGGAATGGATTGGTCGAATTTTACACCGTTAACCGGGGTTTGGACGACCGAAACAAATCGGAAATGTCAGACAGTCCCCTTCTTTAAAACTCTCTTCTGAATTTAATTTCTTTTTAGATCAACCAGTTGGATTTAAACCATCCGAGACACCATACCAGATGGATAGCCGACCTTGGAAATCGACTTGCTTGTGTGAGGATGAATGGGTTGGAAATGGATTGGAACGACAGAATTTCCATGAAAGAAGATCGATCCTTCGTCCACCGCCATCCAAAACGATCATTTTAATCGATGATAAAGTCGATTATTCATCCATGTCGTCTTCTCGGGAATACGGAAAGAAATAATTTTATGTCTTAATCGAACTCTACCCAAGTCACAATTTATGTTACGAGTTCCTTACGATTGAGGAGAATCAATTCACATTTTATATATTTTAAGATTATGATTTTATTGAGGATTTATTAGAAACAATAAATTTGATACAAACTGATAATAAAATGAGTGTTTTTATGAGTAAAAAAATAGAAGTAAGAAAAGAGAAGTATTAGAAAATCTAACTACAAGCTTATCTGATTTTTACGGCGTATGTATGCTGTATGTACTGACTTTCCCATCATCATCAACGGTGGTTGTTGCCGCTTTATAGCCCGTCTGTTTACCGTTAATATTATGCTGTTCGGCTTCGGCAGTTGATAGGAGATTGTACGATTTTGGTTTACCGGATGAGTCATACTGTTAGAAAAATTAAAATTATCAAAAAATTTATTGGAATTTCGATGGTAAAATATTTACTTCAGATCCAGACGCCCATTTCGAACTACTTTCCCAAGCTTTCGTTCTCGCATAACCACTACCAGATCCAGCAGCCGAATCCAATGAATTCAAACGACCAAATTCAGAGTCAACCGTTGAGCTACCTTGATATAACCCGGTCCCTTGTACATTTTGTGCTTGAATTTTAGCCAATCGTTCCGATTCGGTCATATAATCTTGTAACCCGGAGCTGGAATGTGTATCTAATATCGATGTACCGTATCGATTGGATAGACGACCAGATGTTCCGTAACCAACGCCACCAACACCAACAACACCTAATCCACCCAACGACCCACCGGATGACGATGAATGATCAGAAGAGAAGTGTGATGATGAACTACCGCCACCACCGGGAACATATGTAACTAACCCACCACCAACACCCCCTGTATTCGTGTACCGTTCACTGTTCGATGAGAAATGTGACGAACCGCCCCCCGTTGGTATGATCGGAATGAAGGATGGTGTAGCGGAATTCGAGCTGGACGATGAACTTTGATGCGTATAACGTGATGATGCGGATGGTGATGAAACAACAATTGTCGGTAGAGCGGCTGATTGTTGTTCATGTTCGGAAAGGGAAGTGAATCGGGAACTAGCTCCACCGCCAATTGGATAAACAATGGGATAAACAGGTGCTGCACGACTATTTGATACTTGTTCCGAATGGACGTATCTTGACGAACTTCCGCTTGGTGTGTATATTGGTATGATCGGTGCCGCTTTACGTTCCGATGACCGTTCGGAATGAGCATAATATCTCGATTGGCTACTAGGCGCTGTGTAAATCGGAACAATTGGTGCAGCAGCATTTTCTCTTATCCGCTCTGAATGGCTGACAAACCGTTCCGAACCACCACTTGGATAAACGATTGGAACAAGTGGGGTACCTTGATTTTCTGACACACGTTCCGAATGACTTGTAAATCGATCTGAACCACCACCACTTAGCGGAATTAGTATCGGTGAAGATCCACCACCACTTAGTTCACTATGACTCGAACTGCTGAAACTGCTCGTTGAACCACCGGTTGGTAGGATTAACGGAGCTACAGCAGCCGTCTAAATTTAACCGGGAAAGTTAAAAAGGTTTTGATTCGAAGAGAATTTACAAAAAAAAAATTTACTTGACGAAAGTTTGATGAATGGGAACTGGAACTAGAGCTGGAACTGTCTCCGCCACCAGAATAACCGACATATCCAACACCACTAATCCCACTCGCAGCATTTACATTTTCGGTATCTTGAGAGAATGCGCTTGTTATCGGGAAGAAAACAATTTGATAAAATTTGACTTTTGTTCTCTGATTTAAGAAAATAAAAAATCAACTGAAGGTCTTAACAAATCAAACAAAAAAAACGTGTTGATAAGAAGTTATATTTCTTATAAATTTTAATTAATTTTTAAAACGATACCCTCAGTTGACCGAGTAAACAAAAAAAGGAACGAACGATATCTACCTTCCAAAACATGTGCCGCATGGGTCAGCTAAATTGCCCGATGTACCGGAACCTACTTGCGATACATAATTATCAGATACACCATAGTCCCGTAAACGTGTCGATGCGCTTTTACGAGCTGTAGATACAGTATCTCGATGTTGTTCGTAGTGACTATAGATAACGAAGAGGTGTGGGAAAAGTAAAGAACGAGATAGAGAGAGGGAGAGAGAGACAGAAATTATGTTAATTAATTGTATAAACACATTTAATCTGAAATAAATCCCTAATTGAATTTTAATGCCAATTTTTTATATATATTTTTTTTTGATAATGATTTTAGACCAATTTAAATTCGCAAGTCTACGTTACTCACGTCCGTACGTCATTTTTTACAAAGCCAAAAAGACAATGGAAGCGAAATTTAAATAAATATAATCTCGCTCGATATTAATTTGGAAGATCGTTGTCTACAAATGAACTAAAATCTCTACAAAAAATATAAAAAATCATGCCAGCATTAAAATGCTTACTTAGCATACTTATTTTCAAAATCGGGATTTGAATTCCATGATGGTGCTGAAAGAAAATGTAAAAAAAATCATATTAAAATGAAGTTTTTGAAAATGAGATATAATTTATGTGCTTGTATCTATTCCCAAGTTCCCAGGATAATATTTACTCCTTTTACGTACAATTTCACTCTAGGAAGAGGTCTAGATCTAATTAAATCTAAAGGCCCTACATAAATATGGGCAATTACGAGAGAGATACATAAAATGCTACATGGGTGATTTTCTCAACAGTCATTTTGAGAAACTGTTATGCCTGCATGAATGTTCAAAAGTATTCACTCTTTCTGTCATAACATGGACAACCATATTTATTCCCTAGAAGAGGATATCTAATCCCAAGCTATGGCTTTGAAGTGGTATCTTAAAAAAAACTGTTCAAAACTTCTAGACAATTTACCTGCAGCTGTAATTCTTAAACAAAAAGCAATCAATAGCAGTTTTCGCATTTTTCAATATCCAATGATCTCCGTGATTTAAAAAAATCGGTTTTCACTTTTCTTCCGTAATACTGAACTTTTGAACACTTTTTATTTAAAAATGTATTTCTTAATCGATTTATTCTAATTTCTAACAAAGCTTGATCAATTTTGATCGGATCCGGAGACAATGCCAACTGTATTGGCAGAGATTTAATAAGCGACTAATCAAAAATTGAATTAAAAATATTTAAATGTAATTACAAAATTTAAAAAAATTATTTATATATTTTTGTAGTGAACTGTCGACGAAGAAAATTGTACATTTGGTGATAAGGAAAATTGAGAATTTCTGATTAAATGGGTATACGCGTCGAGTGACCTTTTTGAACTTTTTTAAGATGGGAATGGTTTTATCAGGAAAAGATGGCGAAAAAATGTGGTCCATGGCCGTTTTTTTTAAAATAATTTTTATTTATTAAATATTAAATAACAACATCTTGAGATATTCTACTTAATTTTAAGTTTATATATAAAAAATTGCTTCATTTAATTATTAAATATTGCTTTTAATCATGTAATAAATAAATAATAATTGATAAGACTCTCTATGAACAAGACAATTGTCTAGACGTAATCTTAATTATATTTGAGAATTATTGTTTCACATTTGTTTGCAAAAATTAATCAATTTCGCAGAAATGCAATTTATAAATAATAAATAACTATAATTTCTGATGCTTTATGTGTATATATATTTGGCAATTCTCATAAATAATTCTCTTGAATTAATGGCTAGAGATTGGCGAAACGTGTCACCGGAATTTTGATGACGTGCAAATAGGGTAAAATTTACATAAGGTTCATTTTTCAATCACCTAGCAGCCTGAAATTTTACCCACACATACCTCAGATGTAGTGGCGTGCAGTCTAATGCGCAGAAGATGCAGATCGCACCTGAAATATCAACAAAATCGAATCCAATTTAAATTGCTGCAAATTTCTAACTCAGATTATTTTATTTAATAACTTTGAATGAGCCTTTCGAAACTTTTGAAGCATTTTTTGTTGGGAAAATGTTAAATTTAGTTAAAGTATCGTATCTGGATAGAAAATATATTTTTAAATGTTAAAAATTAAATTCGAAACTTAAAGCTTTCGTTGTGCATTATAAATAGCTTGAATAAACTTTCTGCCAAAATTCCATATTTCATTAAAATTTAATGAATACGATAAAAAGTCGATTCCAAATTATTTAAAATAACATTTTAATTTGACGCTTTCAATGAGCTTTTGAGGTTTTAAAAGCTTTATTTTTGAAAAAATTTAAATTTCGTTAAAGGATTGTTGTTTTGATAGAAAATAGATTTTAATACGTAAAAAATTCAGTTCGGAAAATGAATCTTTCTGAGAGATTTAAAGTTTTAACCAAGCTTTTGAACGAACAGTTTAGTTTTGATATTTTTTTATTTTTCCTCAACTAATTTAGAAGCTCCTTGGATTACATTTTTGGATCCGAAGAAAATAATTGGGAAATCCGGATCAAATGTTGCGATGTCTGATATACAAATTCGGTACGAGCCTTTGCGAATTTTTGATTTTTCTTTTAGATAAATTTCAACTTTTCCGAAATATTAAATTTTTGTATTTTTACCTAACTGTCAAAGCAACTTTCTGCGTTTTTACATTTTTTCCGGGAAAAGAAATCTGCACATAAACGATCTATGGAAACGTTTACCGTACGCCACTGCTCAGATAAACCCAAAATGATAGGCAATAATTTGGGCAATAATATCAATCCTCCTCCTCCAAATTTCAGAACTCTATCTCGAGATATGACGAAGTAGGAAATAGTTATTTTATGCTGAGTCCCAATTCTTCTTTTAGAAACGGTATGTCTTATGATGATGATTCGAGCCGCCGGACTACCAAAGGCTTGAGCTTTTATAAAGCCAATAATAAATAAACGTTTTAGCTTTACATAACGATAAATTTTTATTTCCGTTGATAATTTTATTTTCCATCAACATTTGAAAAAGAAACAAAAAATACAAAAACAAAATTATCTCATTATTCTAAGAATACAAAATTTGTAAAAGAAAAAAAAAGCTCTAATAACTAATTTCATTTGAATTTCGATAACACCATCTACGATGACGCTTTATACGTAGTAATTTTGCCATTATCATTAATTGTGGTTGAGGCAACCCGATGATTAGATCGAACCCCATTAGCGTCCTCTGAACCGGAAAATGCATGGGTGGCAACGCCAAAAAATCCCGGTTCGCCGCCACCACCATTCGATGCTGCGTATCGAGTTTCAACGTTTGGTGAATTCTGAATATTTGGGATGGGATGGAATTGAACGTTTTTTTATTTGTATTTTATTTCTACGCCATTTTTAATCTTCACAATTATAATTTTAATTTGAATTTAATAACAATTCATAGACTCTAACCGGATTTTCTGGATATATGGATGCACTCTGATGTACACCGTTCGGTCCAAATGAACCGGTAGCTGCCGCAAAATTGGGCGGTACAAATTGGGAAGCGGTTTGGGCGTTGGCTGCATTATTTTTCCAAGCGTCCCATAGCTCGGATTGTTGCTTGTAAAATCTTTCAAAAATATAATAATTTTTTTATAATAAAATTGTTTTATAGAAAACATGAGAGCTTAAAGCGTTTAGTTATCCCCAAATAGAATACGTGTGAGCTTTAAGCATTAATAGATTTTTTTTTACTTATAATCGAACGTTAGCTTTTACTTCGAGCATGCAATACTACATACTACATAATATTTGAAATAATAATTACTTAGAGGGACCAAGTATAGAAGATGCATAAGATGTTGCTCCTGGTGTTGCATGAGCAAACGATCCGCCACTACATTTTGTATATATTTCATTATGACAGAAGAGTTATTGAGTTATTCGAATTTATTATTTGTTAATGAGTTTATAAACTATACTTTAGAAGGGAAATGAAATTATTTTTAAGTAAGTAAGGGAGCTTACATAGCATATTGTTGTTGTAGCCGCTCGAAATACTGATTCAAAGCTTTGTTAAAGCTTTCTGGTGGTAAATACGGCGGAGCGAATTGAGCGAACGGTTGGAATGGTTGGAATGGAGGAAATGATGGCGGTCCGAATGGAGCTGGTGGTGAAAAACCACTGAAACCGAATCCGTTACCATATCCACCACCACCACCACCACCGCCTTGCTGTCCTTGCTGTCCTTGATGTCCTTGTCCTTGTCCATTTCCATGATTACCATCAAACCCCGCTCCACTTCCACTACCTCCTCCATTACCGAAACCACTGCCCCCATATGCCCCGCCACCAAAACCCCCACCACCGAAACCACCCGGTCCGAAACTACCCGCACCACCGAAACCGCCGGGACCGAATCCACCATAACCACCAAATCCACCACTACCACCACCACCTCCCCCTCCACCTCCATGTCCATCACTTGTTGTGAATCCAAAACCATGTCCCGTTCCCGGGCCAGTTGATCCGGCCGTCGAACCAGCAAAACCATTTCCGCCACCGGTTCCATGTGATGCTGAACCACCACCACCTTGTGAACCACCGCCACCGGCACCAGATGTACCGGATGTAGCACCAGCTGCTGCACCAGACGAACTGGTACTGTAGCCTATAAATTTAAGTCGTATTTTATTACCGTTCTCAATGTCATACAAACGGTTCGTCTTAAATACTAATCAAATTTACGAGAACCCTAAGTTCAAGGATGGCATATGACATATATAAGATAATTTCATTCATAGATTTGATTAAATTTATCTAATCAGTTATGTTAAATAAGAAAATCGAATTATAATTAAGTTATTTTAAATTAATTAATTAATTAGGATATTTTTACCTGGATCAGCCCCTACGCCAATAATAATTATAAGCGCAAGTCCGCCATACAAGTATCTCGTAGACGATTGACGCATGTTTCCAAAAAATTTAGACTAAAAATAGACGTAATATTTAGTAGTAAATTAAATTATCTCTAAATGCTTATTAAAATAATTCTTATTTTAATTATATTCAATGGGTGGCACTGTCAAATGATATGAATTTTAATCTAGTTGAAAGAAGAAATTCATTTTAACAGAGCTTCTGAGGATACCTCAACCGGCTTGATTCACTCATATTTTTATTTACGATTAGAGAATTATTTAAAAAATTAGAAATCACAAATTATCAGCAGATTTCTATATATAATAAGAATTTGCATAAAGAATCAAAATTCTATATAATAGAAAATAGAGCATCTTTCGTAAACAAATCATGTATGCAAAAATATTATGGATTAAGTCAAGGTTCAAGCCAATGAAATTTAAATTGGATCAGATTAGATTTAAATTTGTTATACAATTTCTTATATGTTCCGCAAATGTACATACAGAAAAAAATATAAATACAGGCACGCCTCGTTTAGTGCTCAGAATACGGCAATAATATTACAGAAAAAGTTCCTGTTAGACTTGTGTAAAATTTTACACATTTTAAATCGAATTTTTATCCGAATAATTAAATTATAACAAAATTCTGAAACTTTCTTATAAAAGCTCTGCAAAAGTTTAAAAGCTGAAAGAATGCCCTACGTTTGGGGCCCAATTTTAATAGTATTGACACCATAAAAGCTCTACAAGAGCTTAAAAGTTCAAAGAATACTTTGAGTCTCGAACGTAATTTTATTCACATTGACACCGATTTTCCATTTAAATAATTTAACAGTGACGAAACTCAATTGTTACTACGAAAGCTCTGCTGAAACTTAAAAGCTCAGCTTTTAAGCTTTCAGTTTTGAATAAAATTTTTCGCGTTCCTAAATCGAATTTTTATGCCAATAATTAAATAATATTTTATTAATCTAGACACATCCTTTAATTCTTGTATGGAAGCCGCGGCCCTGGTTAACAGTGGTTCGCCTCAACAATGCATTACTAATTTAATTTTTAATAACCTGAAATTTACTTCAAATCAAATTAGTACAAGTTCAATGAATTATTGAACGAATAATCATCCCCCTGAAGCTATAGAAAAACCCCACATATCGGGTGGTTCTGGTTATTTATTATTCACAAATATTTACTTACAATAGGAGGAAGGAATATTTAAGCAGATTATGACTTCTTCCCACAGATTGATTTTTATATAATAATTTTTTAATGATTTTAGCCGGTTTTATTTGATTAATTATAAATAGATTCAAGTTGTATTATAGATTGAAGTCATAAAATAAGCATTAATAAAATAATCCTAGAAAGATGGGTAATAAATTAGACAGACCGCCGAATAATTAATTATTAGCGATCATTCCGAACCTACATTAACTATTTAATCCTCCGTTCGTTCTTAAGCTACGATCCTGAAATTTCGGTCTCAGATATTCCCAGAGGATATATAATTTTATCTTCTAATAGGTTTTAATATACCTTTCTCAAGAAATAATCGAGTATATATTGGGATACCACGAGATTGATTTTTATGGATATAACTGCGCTCTGCCCTCCTATTAACGATTATTAGTTATTTACTTACACTAAGTATTTTTAATATTTTTATTTATTAGCAAAACCCATCCAAATGTTTGTATCAAATTTAAAATTCGAATTAAAATATTTCCACCCAAAATTGGTCAATAAAATTTGTCGGTAATAAAACTAAACACTTAACACAATTCTCAGTCAACAATTTTTTTAATTTCGAAATTTACACCCAACACACCGTCCGACAATACTTGTTCGAATAAGTCATAAATTTGAATTGTATCGTCTTTATAAAAGGTAAATAAAATCACAGACAGGCATAATGTTATACAAATTAATAATAAAAAAAAAGAAATAAGAATATTTTATATTTTTTGAAAAAAAAAAAATTGTAAGAATAAGAAGATTAATAAGACAACACGACTCGTCTTTAGGGAACTTAAATATTCGTACTCTCTGGGATGAACGTTATATGTAAATTTTTGAATCGATTTGATTTCCTTTAAATTCTAAGTTCTCCTTGTTTGTTAACAAAGAACCAATTCAAATTATTAATTAACATAAGTCACATGGGTTAATAAAATTTCATACGTTTAACTCTTATTTTCTTGAATCTTAATTTGAATCCTTGAATTTATGAATCTTGTCTCAACGAATAATTTAAATCTACCGATTTGGAAGTCAAATTTCCGGTAGATTTAAAACATATAGGGGACTGTCTGCACCAACAACCGGACTTATTACTCTTATTTGATCATCCATGCAGCTTCATTGTCCGAGCGCAAAAAAAAATCTAACAAGTCTAACACATATAGCCAAAAAATTGTTTGCATTTGGTTAACCTATGATATTGGATTATGAAATAGATTGGGTCAATAGGGGTTACTGAAAATTAGAAATAAAATGCTCGATTTTGTCTGCATTTAATTAATTTCATCATATCGAGTTTATGGATTACTGATAAATTTTCTCACAAAAGGCAACTTCTAGATGAACATTATTTACCCTAGCTGACCCTAATTTAATTGCGTTTCTAAATTGTTCATATGTTCCAAGATTAATACTTCATTATATTAATTCTGGGTGGAGTAAAGCCAAAATAATGTGAGAGTAATTTAAAATTCAACAGATGTAATTATAAGACGTTAAATAGAAAACAGGGGTCAATTTGATGAAAATGGCTTATTCTGTATCCGTCCATGGCCAACAAACAGATCTGCTTAGCCAGGCTAACGATTTAAATTTCGATTATAGCTGGAATGCAGATTTTTAATCCGTCTGTATAAATTCTTATAATATAATAGAATTTTCTCAATTCTCTTAATTTAAATTATATTATATATATATATATATATATATATTATATATCATATTTTAAATCATCTAATTAATCAGTAAATTTACAAACTTATACAAAAATAAGTCCAGGAGAATTCAGGAGCCTGAAAATTTTCTGTAGATTTTCTCTAATACCCCGGAAATAATTTTCAGGATGGATGGAATACATCCGCTGAGCGGATATTATTTATTTGCAATAGGGTATAATTTTAAGAAATTTCAATTTCAATAAGAAATAATTATTAAGACTAATTTTAGGATAATTTTAAATTAAGGAATTTCTAATAAATTTAATAAAAACAAATATATTTTAATAAATTTCTTTTATTCAAAAATTAATTAACCTAAATATTATAAAATTTGGTCTATGGATTTTTCTGACCTCTCTAGACATCGTCGTGATTTTTCTGTTGACTAAATCCGATTTTTGACGACTTTTTCCTGAATTGAATATTTACAAAATAATTAGAAATCGATGACTATACAAAAATATTTTCATTTCGATAATTAATTTATTTTAAATAATGTTGACGAGATATACCGTCCCCCAAAATTCTTATGACGTGCAATATTATATTTTTCCTCGATTTTGCCATGCCCTCCACAGATATATTCGTGCATATTCTGTGTTATACAATATCGGTTATATAACACTGAATATATGGGTCATAATTGGCAATTGTCAATAAAAGGCTGACCATACTTCAAAATAAGAAGTGCAATAAATCGATTTGATCTTTTCATCTCGAAGTATGGTCATTCAATATCAAGGAAAAAAATCCCGGTTATTTATTTGGGAATTTCAAATAATTGTTTTATTAAATCAAAAAAAAAATAATTAGTTAACAACTAATAATTTCCATGTAACTGTCTCTTAAGGATCTCCTTTGATTGATCTCTTTTATCTTAACAGAGTTACAGTACCATTCAAAATATTAGTAATGCCGTAATGCTAATTCCCCCTTCTGACTAAATTATCACGTTTACATACAAATTAAATCGATCGAGAATATATTCATTGAATTGAATGGAAATTTACGTATACGTGAATTATTCACGAACAAATCGGTGGATATAAAAATAAAATATGTGGGAATATCCAAAATATTATCATAGAATTTTAGATATAAATTTAGACAAGTTAGTTCATAAGTATAGAGGTCAGTAAAATAAATTAATAATATGGGATGATCTGCCTATATTCTTAAAAAAAAAGAATTCGGACCACCATGTATTTTACAATGTCTAATGATATATGAAGAACAGGTTCTAATTGAGAAATCAATCAATAGTTTGAATTATTAATTTTTTTATGGCATTTCAAATAAAACAAATACGAATCTAACAAAAAATCGTATATAAAACTCCCCATTTCCGAAATCAATCAACAAAATAATTAAATTATTAATTATTAAAAATAATTACTACTATATATCGTCAATGAAATATAGAATTCTAGATAGATACTAGAGCTCTTCGTCTATATCATATACTTCCTTATGTATGTAAGTAAGGATATGGGGCTAATATAGATTTTACATAATTACTACAGAATTATGGAAGGGAGAGCGATTGATTAGAGACTATTTGTATATTATTACATAAATCATAATATTCTGCTCCTTTCTGTATATTTTCAATTTGCTAGATTATAGGTTAATTTAAAAATATAAGGGAGTAGAAATGTATTATTATAAAATATTATAAATAAATAAATAAGCCGAGGTTTTATATTATTTCTAATAAAGAATATTAATATCTGAAGTAAGAGGAGCAGTCCCGAACCTTTCTGAAAATATACAGGATTTTCCAAACATTTTCTACAGATCGGGGAAAATTTAATGATGCAGATTTGTTCCCAAATAAGTAACGGAGAAAATTTTTAAAAACTTCCAAAAAAAAGTTAACGTCCGAATTTTATATGTGGGACGAAGTTATTAAATTGTAAATTTTCAGAAAAATGTCTGCCATTTCCTGGAAAATGAAATATTTTAAACTTTCAAAATGGATTCAAATAGGTTATCACTGGTGTGATCCATTATTACCATTAGATTAAGAGGTCCCTCCCAACATATATTTTTAAAATTCCGTCAAAATCGATTCATTCAATTCATTAGGAATTTCATTGATTTTCTAGGAATTTCTGAGAAACCAACAATTTCAAATTTTTTTTCAATCGAACGATACCAAATTATTTTCATTTTTTTTTGAAAAAATCAACTGTTTTGAGATTCATTTTATTGGTAAAAAAAAATTGATTTTTATAGAATTTTCCTCACAGACTGACGGAAAAAGTCAATTTCTGGAAAATTTCGTTACGGAATCGAGAAATCTAAAGACTCGAAATTAAACCTAATGATACTGCGTGGAAATTATGATACAAACTTTTTCAAAAAATTAACCTCCTGATTTTAGGGATTTGTTTAAAAGGGTACCGCTACTAAATGGAAACTTTTCCAAAATATAGTTGAAATTTTCTGGGAAATTAAAAATTTTAAAATTTCCATGTGGGGGCAAATAGAAGATAATTTAGCCGATCGATCAATATCTTAAGATATAAGATCCCCTTACAACTTATATTTTTAAAATACCGACAAAACTCGAAGTGTAAGGACCTCGTTATGAAATTAATGGAAAATTGAATTTAAAGAAACTCCATGCAATCACCCCGTTTCTTTGAATGTTAACCGTTTTATAATTTTCCAGACAGTGTCGTAAGAAACTTAAATTTCAGGGAATTTTCCATAAGGAATCGGAAAAGCTTGATACGTAGAATTAAACCTTTAAGAAAATTGTAGAATAAATTATCCATTAAAAGTTAAGAATTAGAATTGTTTAGAGAAAAAAAATTTTCTGAAGTAGATTTTTGTCTATTTTCTTTTGAATTTGATTTTCATTTCTTCTACCAAAACAGAGTATTTTTAATTAATTTTTGAAAAACTGGTAAAACGTTTGATTAATTTCTACTAAATATTCATTTAATTTTTGAACATAATTCTAAATTAATTTAATAATAAATTATGATATCTAAATATTTAATTGGTAGATTTTCGTAATTATTTCAGAAATTTATTAAGGAAGATATAGAATTTGCCTCATCTAAATTTCAAGAGATTTTTCAGCTACCTACAACAGTTCTTAAGATTTCATAAATTGAACGGATGTCAAATTTTTGTTTCCAATTTTCTTCATTCAATATTTAATCGGTAGATTTTAAATTTTATTCATGAATTTGATTTAAATATGCTCAAAGTATCGCTATACAATATTTCGGAAAATTCTCTGAAACGCTACTCGAGATATTCAAATTCAAAATTCCATTTTCTAGAAAATCCAACAATAATTTCCCAAAATTTAAAAAAATTTAACCCCTTAATTTTGGTGAAGGTTAATGCGGGGCGTTATCATCAAAATGTCACAATTCAGGAAAATTTCAATACCTGGAAAATTGAGCAGATGAAGCATGGAATCTTACGTTCGAAGGGTCCTTATCTCACTTTACTCCTAACTGTATTAATCTATAAAAATTAGTTATGAGTGCAAATGTTGCATGTCAATTAAATCTATTATTTGCATTTTAATTATATTAAGGAAATATCCTGAAAAATCAATTTCATCAGAATATAGTGGGAGATCATGTTCTCATCGGTTCGAATTTAGGGAACTCTTGGTACAGTTCCTTCCGATAAAAAAAAATTAAAAGCCCCACGTAGTGCGCCATTAATAAAAATTATTTGAGCCATTCCATGAAATTAATATCTGATTTCCGATTTTAACGAATTTAGGGAATTATCAATATTTGTCTGAAATAAGTCATTACAAACAACATGCAAGGATTAATTATTTATTTAATTAATTATTTCTAAATTTTTATTAACTTACTTGGTAAATAGTATAAATTGAAAGGATTTTATCCGAAAATTATTAGTTTCTACTTTTAAATCCGTTGAATATTTAAAATGAAATTAAAAATCATTTTATTAATTTTATCAATCAAATCCTTTACAAATAGTTTCAATTTCAATTTATTTAAATTATTTTTGATTGATTTTCAAAGAAACAACTTCGAAATTTCGAAATTTATCTACAGGATCCCATGTTGGACGAAATGGGAACACCACGAATTGTTACGGGGAAATTTCAACGTAACCAATCAAATAATATCTCAGAATTTAACCGAATATCTATCAGGAAATTCAATTAATTTCGGTGCAATTATCATCGATTTGAATTGTGGAAAAATTACCGAAGAAATTTTAAAGGTTTAATTTCAATATTTTCTAATTAATTAGAAATAATTAATTATTTTTCTAGATAAACGATAAATTATTTCGGCTACCAAATCGATGGTTATTTCTCGATTTTAACAACGAAAAATCAAGTTTCTTCGAAAAATTAAATATGAAATTAGACAGCCAATCTTATGTAATAAATTTTGAAAAAACATCAAAATCAATTTCTTTAAAACAAAGTAATTAAATTTAATTCGATTTTGATTTGAACTTAATCCTTAATTTTTTAGTTTATAAAATCGATAAATTTAATAAAACAATTTACGAGGATTACGGGTTTTGGAATGTAAAAAAAGGACTAGAAATTTTAATAAAAACAACCATCGGAGTTCGACGTAAGGATTTATTGGGACATCCAGTAACCGCTTCCCTTGTTATCACAAATAATGAAACCTTGAAATATTTGGATGATTACAGGTTCAAATTTAATATAAGAAACCATTTCTACGTTACAGTGATTAATTAATTATTTACAGCAACATTCATATTGGAACGTTAACTAGAGTAAATTATCGATTAACCGTTCATTTATTTAATTATTTAAATGTTACCCCGATTTATATAAAAACAAATTCATGGGGTTACTTTAATTCGAAAACAAATTCATGGAACGGCCTGATTGATGATTTAATTAAAAATCGTGCGATTGTTGCAGGTGAAAAATAACGAATAATAATTTTTGGCGCCCCACGTGGGGCTTATCGATTTTAATTTCAGGTAGTTCGGTTTCAATGAGTTTAGACCGCCTGAAAGTCGTTGATTTCCTAACCGAAAGTTTATTCACTCGGATCCCGATGTTATTCCGAGCTCCACCCCTTTCCTCTACATCAAATATCTACTCATATCCTTTTTCGGGAATAGTTTGGATATCCAGCTTTGTACTGGTATTCATTTGCTGCACAGTGTTTTTTATGACAATTAAACACCAGAACATCATAGTTCCGGATAGGGAATCAACAGTCAGTGATATGTTTCTTATGGGAATGAGTATTATTTGTCAGATGGGATCAACTGTAGAAGCGAGATCGGTAGCTAGTCGAATTTCAATAGTAAAGAAACTTCTCTACCAAAAAATATTTCGAAATTTTAATTTGATTCTATCATTGGACAGATTTTCTTTCTTTTCGGATTGTTATTCCTCTTCACATCCTATACAGCAAACATCGTAGCTTTGCTACAATCCACAACTGATTCGATTCGAACTTTAACTGACCTCCTCGAATCCAAATTAGAAATTGGAATCGATGATACCGTTTACAATCGACAATTTGTATTGAGAGCAGCTAAAACTGATTCCATTCGCCGTATGATTTACGATAAGAAAATCGCTCCTCATCCAAATCATCCTTACGCTAAATTTATAAACGCATCCGAAGGAATCGAACGGATGCGTAAGGGATTGTATGCGTTCAATATTGAGCTAAGCGTTGCCTACAAATTGATTCAGGACACATTTTTTGAACATGAAAAATGTGATTTAAAGGAGATTCAGTATGTTATGATTGGTAGCCCGTCGTATGTGATACAGAAAAAATCACCATATAAGGAGATTATTAAAATTGGGTAGCGGAAGGTTACGGAGGGGGAAGGGGGAAGAAAATTTTAAATAAAAAATCTTCTTATTTTTTAGATTAATGAAAATGAGAGAGCATGGAATACAATCTCGGGAATTATCCCGACTATTTGCTCCGAAACCAAAATGTTCGTCGAAGGGTCAAAATGTTGACAGCGTTGGATTGATTGATTGCCACGCCGCTTTTTTATGTCTGAGCTATGGTTTTGGAGCAGCTCTAATTATTTCATGCATTGAGCTCATGGCAAGTCGATATCAACGATATTTCTCAACCCTTAACTGTACAAGGGTAATGATTATTTAATAAAATTACTGTTTACAAAAAATAAACGTTTTTTATTTCGTATAATTAATATTTACAATTCATTTTCTTATACAATTTCCCTCTATAATTTTCCTCGATATATAATTATCTAAATTTCCCATTATTTTTTCTGATAAAAAATTTTTAAATTAAAACTCTGATTTCTCTGAATAATTTCCATCAAACAATAAACGATGTTTTGGTGGAAAATCATCTTATCAATAATTTTCTTTGCAATCCCGGTGGTGATTAGTGAAAATATTCAATTAAATCTTTTATCAAATTTAATTGAATTTGAAGTAATTTCACCAATTTCAACGGTGACATTTTTCCATGATTGTCACACGAATGGGGAAAAATTTCAGATTTACAAGCGGTTCGATAAGCTTCTCGTTAAATTTATCGGATCAGTAGATGTCGTTAATGATCCGGAATTAACGTTGATCGTCGGAAATTTCGACTGTTTCAAATTTCATAAAATAATCTCAACCGTAATTATATAAAATTAAATTATTTCTTTCGAAATTAAAATTTTTTTAAAAAATAAATTAGTTAAACAAGAGATTTTATCGTTATCCCTACCGATGGTTGATATTCGATTTAAATTCGACCTGCAAAGGGTTAATAGAATCCTTACCAATCACAATTGATACTCAATTGATCGTAACTGACAAGGATGAACGGGATTTTATTCGGATTAAACGAAGTGAATTTTAATTTAATAAAAGAAATCCGTTATTTTCAATTCAACTTCTATTATTTTAGTTTATAAAATTGATGACACATCGAATGGAATTTATGAACCGATCGGATATTGGAATGGATGGGATAATTTCGTTGATCAACGTACGAAACCTGTTTTACACTCGAGACGTCGAAATTTACAGAAACGAACGATGACAGCTTCATTGGTTATCACTGTTAATGATTCGATTAATCATTTAGATGATTATCGGTAAATATAACTGAGAGATTCCCGTAACAAATAATTTAAATTCCTCCCCCTCCAGTAACATCCAAGTTGACATGGCTACAAAAATCAACTACAAAATAACAACTGTCATATTTGAATATTTAAACGTAACGGAAAATTATAAATATACGAATACGTGGGGATACCAAAATCGGACCACGAAGAAATGGAGCGGAATGATACAAGATTTTCTAGATGGGAGTGCTGAAGTTTCTGGTTAATTTCTGCGACATTTCTAATAGCTTGATTTTAAAATGTCTCTCTATACTACTACAGGTACAGCCACATTTTTCAGTGTCGACCGGATTAATGTAATGGACTACATCCTAAAAACGATACCGACGAAAGTTCGGTTTATCTTTCGTCCGCCATCTTTATCGTCGGTATCAAATATCTACTATTATCCGTTCACTGGTTTAGTTTGGATTTGTAGTTTTCTGTTAGTATTCTTTTGTTTGCTAGTCTTTTACATGACGTACCGTTACTCAAAATTGAATACCGGTCCGATTAAAGGGAGCGATATCATTTTATTTGGGGTCAGCGTTATATGTCAAATGGGATCACATATTGAACCAAGGAATTATTCTGGTCGGATATCAATGGTATGGAATGGAATGGACTTTCCTAGATTTTCTAACCCTTAGAATTTTTCCAATTTTTATAGATATTCTTCTTAATCTACCTCTTATTTCTCTACATATCCTATTCAGCGAACATAGTCGCTTTGCTACAATCCTCCTCGAACAGTATTCGGACCGTTAAAAATTTAATTGATTCAAAATTAGATATCGGAGTTGATGAGACGCCATACAATCGAGTCTTAATGCCATTAGCTACCGGAACCGATCCGATCCGTAAGCGATTTTATGACCAGAAAATTAATCGACCGGGAGTGTTTGTGAACACGTCGACCGGTATAGCAAACGTTCGGAAAGGTTTCTATGCATTTAACGTTGCCACATCCATCGGATATCAATTGATAATCGATACATTTTATGAACATGAAAAATGTAATTTAGCCGAAATTAGTTACATAAAGGCTTCGGATCCGGGATATGTGATTGCGAAAAATTCACCGTACAAAAAGTTGATCCGAATAGGGTGAAGATCAGATTTTAATTTTAATTAATAAAACTTTTGTTCGAATCGGATCATTTTAGGTTAGTTAAAATTCTGGAATGTGGAATCATGAATCGAGAACTGTCCATAATTGATAGGAAACCTCCGAAATGTTCGGGTTCAGGACAAGTATTTACTACCGTTAGATTGAACGATTGCACGGCCGTTTTTCTAGTTTTCGTCTATGGGATGAGCTTATCTTTTGTAATTTTTTTGCTAGAAAAATTATTGGATGAATACCGGACCAAAAATCAGATTGAAAAGGATACATCGCATGGATAGTTTTAGATTATATTCAATTATCTATCTTATATTTAGCTATCCAATTGGTAGATGTTAAATTTTATTATTAATTTATATATTTATCTATAGTCGAACTAAATAACTGCAAGATTTTAGAAAGATCTCTGAAACGGTTCTTAAATTATTCCATCGTAAGTCATATCCTACAAATTTTTTTTGAAAGGGAAGAAAGTCAAAATACCTACAATATTTATGTACGTTTTTGACTCTTTTCAAACTTTTTTTAGACTCTTAAGCATCTTTTAACATTTTTGTGATAATTATTTATATCATTAATTGCGAGCCTTTCCGTCGGCTAAAAAAGATTCGGGTTTATAAAACAAATTTGACCCTTGTGTTAAAGGCAAATTAGACCCGCGTATTTGCTCAGTAGGGGTTATTTTTGTGCTGCATACAATAAATCACGCGTGCCTTTATATGAGTAGTGTGATTAGGCTTAACGCAAGTGACAACTAAAATTATAAATGTATACGAAAATTTGCTTCTGGATTGATGTTGCCACAAGGGTATACAATTCAACTTGGATTTGTTGAAGAGAGATTGATGTGTGTATGGCTATGTTGTCAACTTACATTCGATTTCAATTAAAAAGTAAATACTCTGGTGGCAACATCAATCCGGAACCATATTTTCGTATATATTTATAATTTCAGTTTCATGTTGAAGTGAAATTGAATAGTCTGTGCCACTCTTACTACACAATTTACAAATTGAAGATAAATTGGTTAATGTATGGGCCGTTTAAGCTTTAAGAAACTGCAACTGTCATTGGGATTATTTTTCAGGAAACACAAATTTTTTCAACCGAAAAAGAAAAGTGGAAAAAAATCATTTCTTACAGGAAAAATCATCGGAAAATACCAGAAAATAATTGATTTTCTTTTTTTTAGGGGTGAGTTTCTCATTTACATTAAAAATAATTAGGAAAACTGATTTCCATCCAATGAAAAATTGAAAAAGAAAAATTTTTTCGAAGAATGGCGTCATAAGACGGACAATTTGGTATAAAAAAATCGGCCATGTTTTTCTTTCAGGTAGAAATTGAAGTTGTCGGAAAAATCCGGCGATTTTCCAAATAGAAAATCGAAATAAAATTGGTGTTTAAATGTTTTTATTGTGAAAAGTGTTTATTTTTATGAAAATTCCGTTCCGTTTGGTTATTTGGTTACATCACCGTAAGTAAATTGATTTGTTACCGGTCCCGGTTGTGGGCGGTGTTTTTATTTAAAAACTACTATCAATTCCAAGGATAGAAAATAAGGAAATGAGGAATTTCTTGAAATAAATTTCAAGGAAACAGAACGAAAAGTAAGGTTATGATTCACCGAATCAATTAACCCTTATTTTGTCGAAAACCGGGGGGTTTTGTTTTGTAAGTATTATCTGGAAAATCAAAGAAAACTCTTTTAACATAAAAAACCGGGGGTTGAATAAATTCGATTTATTCAAAATAATAAAATTTGATTCGTTTGATTTTTTAGGATTTTAATTCTCCCGTTAAAACAATCAAAATTTGATTTGGAAACAGAAATGTCAAGTAACAACCTTGATGCAAATTTAATAGCCCGTACAATCGGCTTCCACGGATTACCGTTACAAAAGATCTGGGAAGGAGAACGAGGTGATAGTGATTTAATTGAAATCGGAGTTTCAAATCCGGATTTAACCACCTACCAAGAGCGACAACGGAACTTCACGCTCCAAGATCGAGCGAAACGGCTGAAACTTCATCAATTCATTGCAAAAAATGCGAATCGACTATTCGATCGATCGGTTACTATCAAATCACCGCATAAAATAATCGTTAATAAAACCGAAGCGATACAATCCAGTTAGTATTTGAAAAATAAATTTGATTTATTAAAGAAATTTGATTTTCTTCCGATTTAATTATGTAATTCGATCTATTTTTTAGATTTATGTGCTGATATCCCGACTTACGATACATTTTTAAGTAAAATTGACAAAGGGAAACGTTTAAAATATGTATACAAGGTTCGAGGATAGATAACAAATCATTTACGATTCGTTGATAATCATAAAACCTATTAAATTCCGTAGCTTTTCCATTACGGTGACATTGTATATGGGACAATCCATTCAAAAGTATCAACTGGAATAATAATAAAACTTCTTTGTACCGGACAACCGAACATTCGAATTTTAACCGATTTGAATGCAAAGGTTCGTCCGAATATTAATTATTTTGTAATTAAATAAATTAAATTGATTATCTTCATTTGTTTTTTAAGGCGTACATTCCGAACACAGAGATAATTCCATGTGTCGATCGGAAAGGAACCCCCCGCATCTACATGACAAACGATCTCGTTTGTTGTGAAATATTAAATGTGATGGAAAATAGTGAGAAAATGATTTGCGGAATGAAAGGTTTGCATGGTAAACCGGCTGGTATTACATTTGGTTTAATAACAACCGAACATCTGCCGGATATGTTCAAGTAAGTTTTACAGCGTTTTCCTTTTCCGTGAATAAAATCGAAAGAATGAATTTTTTCATCAACAAAATAATCTGTCGTTTGATTTAGTTGTCAAATGGGTTGAAAAAGAAAGGAAAATTGATTTTCTTTTCAACTCAACCTTGAAAATTACACCACCCACCCCTCATGAATATCAATCGGGTTCTGATTTACACCTCTTATTTCTCTGGATCAATTTCTCAATCGATTTCTCCTATTTTCTATCGTCAATTTGTGAATATTTATTTTAGTGATTTGTAATTGAACAATTGGACGATTTTGTGGTAAATATAATTTAATCCATTTTTGGAAGTTATTTGTAATGTTTTCTATTGTTTATTTCAGGTAAATAAATACTTATCGATGATGGTTGAATATTGATTTGGGAACTCATTATAATAAAGAGTGGATGACATCTAACTATCGAAATATAATCAGGAAGTACAAGTAATCGTTGATAAAAATAGTATTTTATCGCTAAATAGATTCCGATCACAATTAATTTAAATATCGATTTCCTTTGCTACAAATTTGTGGTTGGAGGACATCTCTGATAAGGCAACTCCTTGAAATTATTGTATTGATAGATCTCTTGAATTATCTCCCATTTGAGCCTATTTCGAAATTTATAAATTCCCGAATATCCTTCTGTACGTCCCCAAACTTGACCTAGAATTGGATTTGGTTTTTCCAATAATCCCAAATTCATAGTTTGGACTGTGTCTGCTAGTCGACAAGTCTGAGAGCCCTTATGATTCAATAAACTGTTTTCTAAATTTTATTGCAAGATTAAATTTCATAAATAAAACACTGATTGCAGGAGTTAAGTTAGAAAAAAATCCAGAAGGTATAATGGAAGAAAAAGAGAAAGCTAATTGGATCATCAACCTAACTGAGAAAGAAGCTGTTGTATTCGAGGATCAAAAATCCCAATAGTTATTAAATGATTGCAATAAATATTAATTATTTAAAATAATAAATTGCATTTTTATTTAATCTAATTATTTATTGTATACGATTTTTGACTAAGATTAAGGACTGCTGTGCCACCGTCTTAAAGCCGGGTTAAATCAATTTCATTTTATTAAAAAAACAAACAAGAAATTTTGAATTATTTTCATTGAAATTTCATTGTTAAAATTAGAGCAACATCAGTCCGTACATCAACCGGTGGAATTACGATAAATATCACCGATTTTTATGACGAAATATTAGAATCGTCCCCAAGCTTTCGTAACGGTCAATGTTTGGATTATTTAACTGCTTCACTTGGTTTGGATAGTGAACAATATTATACGAATATGAGTGGGTTAAGGGACCGCTTCCCAAATGATGAGTACGCATCCGAATTGAGACAGTCGCAAGCAAGTAAATGGGCTTTTAGGTAAGTTCTTTTCCGTTCAGTTAATTGATCAGAATTGATAATTCGAATTATGAACAGATCGGTAGCGGAAGGTATCGAACATTTTAAGGAAGGTCGACATTCGGAAGCATTCCAATGTTTAAATAAAGCGTTAAATATTGATCCGCATAATGTTGAAGGTTTAGTGGCACGTGGTGCCCTATACGCAAACAGTGGTTCATTTAAGAAGGCGGTCGATGATTTTGAGAACGCCTTAAAAATGAATTCCGGCCATGCAAACGCTCGTAAATATTTAGGTGAAACGTTGGTTGCATTGGGCCGAAGTTATGAGGAGGAGAATAAAATTGAGGAGGCAAAAAAAGCGTATCAAGATTGCTTGAATATAATACCGAGACATGAGGAGGCTCAGAATTCATTGAATTTCCTTTGGTCGAAAACGACCGTTTCAAAACCGATCATTGATACGAATGATCTCTTATTACCGTGTATGTTATCAATTCATTCAAGTTCGGTAAGAAACACTTCATTCATCTTGTTCTCCTCCTTTTTAGCTTTGAGCTTAAAGATTGGTGATCAACACCGTGACTCATTACCGATGGTACAATCGGTCGACATTAAAAATCAAAAAGAGAAAGAGAAAAAGGGGAAGAAGAAGAAACAAAAAACGAAAAGGAAACGTGGTGCGTCAAGCACATCATCCAGTGAGTCAAGTGAATCAAGTGAGTCATCGAGTGAATCCAGTAGTAGTAGCGATTCATCGTCATCCACTTCGGGTAAGGATTTATTAATGGATTTGATTTTTATAAGGAAAATCTAAATCATTTTCCTTCCTCTCCCCCCAACCAAATGATTTTCTTTTGTGTTCTGAAAAATGTTTTTCTTTAATTTTTAGGAAAATTATGTATTTTTAGAAAATGAAAAAAAATATATTTTATTAAGATGAAAATTTAATTTTCCATTGGAAAATTTATTTAGGAAAATTAATCTGGCTGTTAAATTGAAACGAAAACCTGTAAGAGACAACCTTTTTTTTATATTTTAATTAAACAATTTTTTCTAGGATTGTAGCTCTTTTTTTACAGTGGTAGAAAGCTCCTTGGATAAGCTTTCATTTATAAAATGACCGATCAATATCTTGACCAGACGAGAGAGAATTGTGAATTACTTAAATATTAAGATTTTAATAAAATTTGAAAAGAAACCAACTAAACTGCTAATTTTTTAGGTTTTTAAATTTGATGATTTATAAAATACTGAGATTTCTCTCGAGACTAAAGAGAATGCATAATAAAATAATTAAATAAACAAGAGAGAGAGAGAGAGAGAGGAAAGAGACACGATATTATACGCAAAAAATAAATAACGGATAAATTTTGCGTAAAAAGATACATTTGAAGGTGGTTAAAAATTGGTGGACAATTTTTTATCTATTTACGATAAAAGGGAAAGCATTTTTAATGGGAAATGGGGGAAAATTATTAGAAAAGAATGTCTACTGCATGAATTCATAATTCTCTTGGCGGGATTTAAGGTCGGGCTGCAGGACCTCCACGGTTTCTGCAACGATAAATGAATTGGTCTTTATTATATAGCTTTCATAAGGACATCGTAGCTTTCTTTATCATGATTAATGTAAGGGGATTAGATGTTTATATATCTTACAGTGTTCTTGAAGAAAGAATCTGCTGCCCGCTATTCCTTCTCTTTCAGAGAAGATGATTTCCTCTATTCTAAGTGGTAAAAAATCAGATAAAATATACAAAAATCGTGAAACAGTCGGGAAATGTCTAGAAAAGTTAGGAAATTTCGAAATAGTCCAGTATAATCAGAAAATGCTAGAAAAATGTATAGAAATGCCAGGAAAATCCGAGACAGTTTATACAAAATCCAGAAAAATCAGAAAATGGTAGAAAAATGCCTGAGAAAGTCGAGAAAATTCGAAAAAGTACATACAGTGCCTCACATAATTATAACCGCACCAACATTTTTCGGGTTTTTTGTTGAGTGTGTATGGATTTTAAGGAATTCTATTTTTCATATTATTCGTCACCTTAATTATCGCATTCACACAAAAAATTAGATTTCAGTCTCACTTCTAATAAATTTTACACGATCGAAGTACAAAAAAACCGACAAATATCTGAGACATTCGGGATAAATTCATAGAAAGTCGTAGAAAATCAGGAAAAACTCAAAAAATGTTAGGAAAATTCAGAAAAATCGTTAAATTGAAGGAGAATGCCCGATAAAGTAATAAAAAATCGAGAAAAACTGGGAAAAATGGTAGAAAAATGTCACAAAATTAAGCCATCACAAGGAATTTTTAAACATCTGAGAAAAATCAGAGAAATCGAGAGAAGAATTCTTGCAGTCCATTCTTTTCTTTTAATTAAAATCAATATTTTATATATTTTTATCAATTTTTAATTCAATTAAATGAAGATGTCCCATTACCAATTTCACGACCTAATTAAATTTCTAGATTCTGAAACATCTAAAACAAAGAAAAAGCGTCGTAAATCAGAGAAATCGAAGCAGAAATCTCTATCACCATTAAGTAAACGGATGGCCCTACTAGATGGTGGTCTTGATTCAAGTTTAAATCAAACCACTGGACAATCTTCGGATCCGGCAAATGATGAATACGAAACGAGAGTATAAATTCATTGTTTTCCGATAAAAAATCTCTTTCTCATTCCTCTCCAACCATTCCCAGGTTCGGAAATTTTTAGAATTAACTCGTGATGAGGAGAATTACGAAGAAAAGGTGAGAAAATTTGTTGAGGAAGCGGCTCGGTATCGAAAGGATCGTAAAACTACCGAAGAGACGAAAGCGAAGAAGAAGGAACGAAAGAAGGCAAAAAAAGTGAAGAAAGACACGAAGAAGAAGCGTAAGGAGAAGAAGGGAAAGGTATCAAAGAAGGACGGAAGTGAAATCAATAATATGGAGTTTCGTGAAGCTTTGGAGTTAGTAATTCTTTACTTATCAGACTTTCTTCTCTATAAAATATATATATTTTTTATAAACAGGATCTTTAAGAAACTACCAGTGTTCGATGTGAAGCCATCCCTGCAGGATGGGTTGGCAACGGTCGAAAAATCAATTCAGATGTTAAAAGAAGAGTAAGTTTGATTTCTCCGAACCCCGAATTGTTTCATTCTTATCCGTTTTATTTTCTTTTAGCCGCGAGAAGAAGATAAAAGCAACCGAAAACAATAAATGGCATATGATGTTTAATAAGGATAATAAAGGACAACCATCCACATCCCGAACGGTCGTCAAACCGTTCACAATCAAATCGGATGAGATCTCCCACAACATCACAATGAATCTAATGAATCGTCCGGACATTCGAAAGAAAACCCCCGATAAACCGATCAAATCGGTAAAACCTCAACCGCCACCACCTCCGCCACCAATCAGCCAATTCCAATCCCGCATCAAGTACCAAGATCTGGCAAAACCGCCACCAAAAGCGCCCATCGGCCAAGTCGTTCTGGATAAGTTCGGTAATTTCCGGTTAGCCTCCAACGAACCGATGGAAATGCCAAAACCGTTGAGTGGTCGACGTAGCCGATCCAAGCGTCGGTATAGCAGTAATAGCCGATCGAGATCACGATCGCCTAAGCGTCGTTCTCGATCCCGATCATTTGGTCGACGGTATAGTCGATCCAGGTCTCGATCGTTTCGCAGTCGCAGTGGATCGCGCAGTCGATCCTATTCCCGATCGCGGTCGGGCAGCATGGATCGACGGCGCGATCGACGGGCCCGTGGTAGGGGAGGTTTCGAACGGGGCACCTACTACAAGCCAAGGTTTGGTGGATCGCGAGGTGGCGGCGGTGGTGGTGGCCGCGGCGGACGATTCTCACGCGATTTTCGTGGTGGCCGGGGACGGGATCGGTATAGACAGTGGCGTGGCAGTAGTCGGTATCGTGGCATTCGTGATGATAGCCGGGAGAGGCGGCATGGCCATTCGAGAAGTCGATCGTTTGATAGTGAGGAACGGAGACGGTCGGACAGTGAGCCAAGACGCAGTCGACGATCACCGGCTATGAGGGATGGTGTTACATCCGCCCCAGATAAAGTCGTTGTTAAGGATGGTGGCGTACAGGGAAAACCAGAACCGACTTTGGAGGAGATTGAACGAATGATTGAGAAGGGAAAGAAGGAGACGAAGGAGATGATGATTGAACGGAATAAGGATTTGGTCAAGAAGACCTCGACGTGGTAGTTTATAGATTTTGGAGTATTTTTTATTTTTTAAATTGTTGTAAAATTTAAGGCATACAGAATAAAACTACAGTTTTTTTTGGATCTTTTACGAAAGTTTGTCAGTTACTCCTCTCCCCCTTAATTCTATCTCGTTTCGACTTTGAAATTGTTGTGTGGATGTTCCCTTAGGATGTCCGCCAGGACCATTACGACACCAAAATTGGTTAGACCCTGAAGTTAGGTGAGAACCGCCCAGAACCATGATGGACCGATAATGCTGCTTTGGTAATTTTTACCGCAGCCCCTCTAAAACGGCCGTTGGACATGTTTCGACCGCCGCTACTGAGAATTCTACACGCGCAAAATATCAGCTGTTTTATTGTGACAGCCATCGTCACCTGTGGTTTGTTTATTTACCGAAAAATAGAAAAGGAAAATTGAGAATAAATATTCGAATTTAAAAGGAAATCATTTAATTCCTTTTAGAATTATTAATTAATTTTAATAAATCAATTTAAATTCAATTGAACGAAAGGTAATTCATTTGTCTTTGTTTCCTAATATTTAATTAAATCAAATTGACCTTGAACAAATTCCGAATTATGCAAATATTTTAATTAATTCCGCAAGAAAAAATGGTCGGATCGAATCGGATACAAAGTTCATGATTAGATTCGCAAAAAATATACGAACAATCGTCTCATCCCAGTCGGTTATCAACGCCCTCCACAACGAAGAGATTTTTTTTTATAATTTTGATTAATAAGAAAATTGTTTTTTACGTTTTTCTTTTCTGATTAGACGAAACGACATAAAAAAAATTCCTTATCAGTCCGAAAAATAAAAATAAGCTACTGAACGATATGAGAGACGACTAAATGGTTTAGGTTGGCAAATAAAAATCTTATCAGTCGTTAAAAAATTGAAAGAAAATCAGGCGGTCTCCGATTAAGAGAAAAGATGACATCCAGAAAGATATTCCGGGCGATAATATTGGGAGCGCCAGCGTCCGGTAAAGGGACGATCTCAAATCGGATAATAAATAATTTCCAATTCCATTATATTGCTAGCGGTGATATATTACGGCAGCACATCCATTTAAACACTCAATTGGGTCGGGAAGCAAAAACGTACATAACCAAGGGTCAATTAGTGCCGGATCGGCTCGTTATCCAATGTATTTTGGATAAAATAAATGCTATCGGTAATGATTCATGGTTGCTGGACGGTTTCCCTCGTACCACCGAACAGGCAAGTGAATTATGGCAAACGCAAACCATCGATTCGGTTATCAATTTAATTGTACCGCACGATGTGATTATTGAACGGATTCGAGGACGTTGGATCCATTTGGAAAGCGGACGAGTTTATAATACCGGTTTCAATGAACCGAAAGTTGCCGGTTTGGATGATGTTACCGGTGAACCTTTGGTACAACGGGATGATGATAAACCGGCAACGGTTAAACATCGATTAGAAGTGTATGATAAACAGACGAAACCGGTTATTGAATGGTATCGAGATCATGGCATTCTAACGGAATTTCGCGGTAAAACATCCGATGAAATTTGGCCGGGAGTTCGGAAATATTTAATTAATAAATTAGCGTAGATGGGTGAACAAACCTTGATGAGGATTTCAAAGAATTCCAAATCGCACAACATGCATTTCATTTAAGATTGAAAGACAGGATAGTTTTAAGCCGAATGTAAATTAAACAAAAGTCGTTCCATAATTAAGACAATAACAAGTTTACATGCAAAACAGACATTATTTTATTAATAAAATTTATTTGATGTAAAACATTGCTTTTCCTTTGGAACGGAACCCCTTCCCCAAAAACATTGTTTTTTTTTTTTTAAATCATATAATTTATTTTAAATATATTTTATCTTAAATTAAATTCCAATCGATTCTTCAGATTCGTGTCTCCAATCCGATCTGGGTACCACCCCCCGTGTTTCGGATTCAATTCGTTTCACATAAAACCTGATCGATTGCCTGAAAACACTTCATTTTAAATCGTCGCTTTTGTGTTGAGTTCATCATCCGTATATCGGGCAGTAAGCTTCGAAAGAAATTTAGATCGGCATCATCCGACTCGGTTGTACAAATTTTCGGTCGTTCAATTGGTTCCCATGGATCGGTTTGCGTTGCCAGCGATTCCAATCGTTGCCGTTTCATGTCCGGTTCGGAGAATGAATCATCTTCACTAACCGGTCCATTCAATTGACTTTGCTCGTCGATGTCGGGGTCTGGGTGACCGGTTGGTTGTTGCTGTTCCTCCTCAACGAACCGATAAATGATATTGGTTGGTAACGATTGATTTGTACGTTCGGTTGGGTTCGTGATCTCCTCAATTAAATGTTCCTCGACGAGTTGTTGATGGGTTAGTTGATCGGTTTGTTCGGTGGAACAATTCGATTGTTTCTGTACGGAAAATTTCACTTCGATCGGTGTAGGTGTTGAATAGATCGGTTGGGATTGATCCATCCCAGGCCCAATTTCCTGCTTAACACTTAATAGGGAAGATCGAGTTCGGGTGAATGGTAGCACGAACGCCATATGTTCTGATAGATAGTACGGCTTATGATAAGCGGAACCGTTGACTTGTTGTTTTAAATGACGTGATAAGCAGGCTCGTAAATTTCTCCACCGCTCCTTACAATGGCTCACTGCAAAGAAACGGATCGTTTATCCAAATAATAAACAATTTTATCCCGACACCTCACCTACCATTTTCATTAATTGAATTTCCAATTTGTGTCCAAGCCCGATCCTGTGCGTCCTTGCTACGATAATCAGCCACCGATTTATCGTACAGACACTGCTGCCGACGAACCATATTGACGAATTCGATGTTGAATTCCTGATCGTCTCGCATTTTATTTGATTTTTAAATTTTTTCAATTAAAAAATAACAAAAACACCCGCGAAGTAACATGTCCCATGTAATATTTATAAAATGGCGAATATCACTTTCAATTGACATCCCAAACAACACGTCACATGACAAACCTTTCGATAGAATTGACATTGCACGTCATTTATTTCCCGCCAATCACTCCGATTTTGTTTACATTGTGAAATTGTTTAAAATTTTCATCAAAAATGAATTCATTTCGTAAGTTTTTCTTTTATTTTCATTTTTTCCGCCGGAAAACAATTAAGTTTCTTTGCTTTCCAGTTGGTGGTGGTGGTTTCGATGTTCGATCATCCGATACAGCGCCGGTACCAACCGAAGAAAAACGTGAAGGTGTCGTTCCGATGGTAATCCGACAAATCCTTGAATCTCCCGATGATGGTCCAGAATTGTTTGGGATGCGATTCGGTGTTGTTTCATTGGTTGCCATCCTCCGTAAAATTGATTACACATCAACGAAAATCACCTATCATCTGGAAGATCATTCCGGACAAATATCCGCTCATTTTTGGTTGGATGAAGACGTTCAGAGTTCATCCCCGAATGTTACCATCAACACGTACGTTCGGGTGTACGGTTCGGTACGAAATCAAGGGGGTACGAAAACGATCATGGCGTTTAAAATTCGGGATATTGAATCGATTAATGAGTATACGACTCATTTGTTGGAAGTGTTAGAAGCTCGATATAAATCCGAACATTTTAAGAAAACGGAGACGGCAGCAATTTATGGGAACGGGAATGAGAATGGGAATGGTACTGGATTTGAAATGAACTGGACGGGTACTGGATCTGGTGCAGTCACACAAATGAATACGGATTCCGTTTGTGGATTAACCGGTAAACAGCTGGCTGTTTTTAAGGCGATACAAGCGAACGCTTGTGATGAAGGAGTGCATATCGGCTTACTACAACAGAAATTTACCCATATGTCGAAATCAGATTTGCAGTGAGTCCAATTTCGTAGAGAACAAAACAGTCGGTTTTCTATTAAACAATTTTTCTTATCTATTTTAGGGAGATTTTGAATAATTTGATTCAGGAAGCTCACATTTACACCACCGTTGATAATGATCATTTCGCTACCACGGACGTATGAATTGATTACCGAATTTTTCATTATAATTATTATTAGTTTATAAGAGTTTCTTTAAAAAAGCATCCAAATTTATTTGAAATCTTTTATTTATCAAAGAAAAGATAGAAATTGACCAGAACCTTTCCTACGTGATCTTTCCTTATTTCACAATTCGGTGGAATTTTGTGTCGATTGAGAAACCCCCCCAAGGGTAAGAGGTATGGGGTCACAGGGCACAGAATTCGAATCCCAGATAGATGAATAACAGGCTCGATTTCGAGATTATCTTTGCAGTATCCTTCCTTACCCTTCAAAACATTCGGTTCGAGCCAAAAAAAAGACCTTATAAAGGCTAAAGAAACGATCACGGATCTACCACTCTTTCCCCCTCAAAACCTAAAGCGGAAAATATCCATATATGCAAATAAGCAAAATATGGGGTTTGGGGCTTAGTTCATAGTAAATATGGCGAGATTCGTTTTCTACGATTTACCGCAAGCCCAAAACTTTCACCAACGTTTCCAGCGGAAAGTATCTCAAGAAATTTGATTTTTAGGTGAATTTTCAGAGGTCTCTGGATTCGAATCTCGTGCTATATGAGGAGAGATGCGTTTTCCCTACAACAGTTTAGTTTCGGGCCAAGGGGGCCCTAATAAGTGTCAATAGTCAATACTAATAAAATTATGCCCAAACCGAAGGCATTCTTTGAGCTTTTAAGCTTTTGTGAAGCTTTTTTAGAAACATTTCAGATTTGTTCAAAATTTATTCGGATGAAAAATAGATTTGAGAGCGTATAAAATTTTTTATTAAAACTGAAAGATTTCACTGAGCTTGTAATTTTATGCAGAGCTTTTTTAATAACATTTTGAGTTTGGGGGCTATTTCCATGGGTTTATGGAGTTCCATATATTGGGTGTATGGTACAGTAACGAATCCCATGTCATGGGTGGTTAGAATGAACCCAATTGGACATATTACCCTATACGATACTTCCATGCGTGAAAGCTCATTAAAAAAGCTCAAGTTTATTTAAGTATGGGTTAGGTTTTCATACTAAAAATTCCATACATAAAATGAATGGAGCTTTTCAAGAGAACGGGGAAATCTCTTCTGTTTTTCTTGGGGATAACGTCGACATCGAATTTTCCGTATTAACCGGAGTCCGTTTTGAGCTTTTCACCGTGACTGAACCAAAGTTTTTCCGACAAAATTCGATTGAAAAAAAAAATTTAATAAAATAATTGAAAAATCAACAATTTTATTTTTATCTGAAAATTTGGTTTAGTTTTTCCCATTTTTTTTTAAAAATTAATTTTCCAGTGCGGGTTTCGAGAAGAGAATTTTCTTCGATCAAGAAGA
Organism: Symmerus nobilis; assembly: GCA_027564815.1. NCBI lineage: Eukaryota > Metazoa > Arthropoda > Insecta > Diptera > Mycetophilidae > Symmerus > Symmerus nobilis. Next base: position 9,485 of record JANTOP010033336.1, on the reverse strand, counting down.
ATAATATAATTTACGGACTATACGAAATAAGAAAAGGAAAATTTCGGATGGAAAATTTCTCTTTTAAACGAATTTTATTATTATTTTTTTTTTAAATAAATTAAGAAAATTCGTAGATATGAAATAAATTAAAATTTTCTATATTCTTCCCTCAAAATTTGTGATTCTGTGTGTGTTTTTAGAAAGAAAATTATTTTGTAAAATAAAAAAAAAAAACAAACCGACCTCGAAAATCGAACGAATTTTCCTCTTTGACAGTCGGGACAACCAAAAAAGAAAATTCGTAAAACGTAAGAGTTTTTTTTCCTCTCTCAATTTTATGTACGATTTTCCCCATCAAATTTTCTTTCGATGAATTAAAAAAAAAAGAAAATCAAACGATTTTGATAGCAATTTATTAGAAATAAAAAAAAAAAGAAAATCATCATTGATCATTGATATCAATTAAAATAAATTAATCATTCGACAGACAGAGTCATCAAATACCACGGCAAATAGAAGCTTTTTTCCTTCTTTCTCATAGAAAAAAAAGAAAATCCCCACGCCCCACCGTTTAATGACTGTCGCTGATCCTAATGATCTTGACGAATCATCACATATGTTTGTATATAAAATTTGTAATGATCAATTTATAGAAAGAAAATTGTTTAAAATTAATGAAGCTTCTGTGTCTTTTCCACCAAAGAAAGCTTCATTGAACCCATCTCAATGGGGGGAGGGTGGAAGAAGTAGGGGGTTGGTGATAAAAAAAAGAAGAAGAAGAAGAAAATCGTCTATCTCAATATTGAAATATTTCCATAATTTCAATTTCAATAAATTTTCTTTTTATTATTTTTCTCGATTATGTTAGATGGAAATTTGACGGAAAAACAGGTGTATTTTCCATATCCACGCGACCAATTTGTATATAAAATATATACAATAGAAATTCGAAGGGATATAAGAAAATGTATCGAAGAAAAATAATCAATGATGCGTGGAGCTTTGAAAAATGGGGGGAGCATCCTATACATCGACTTCCACTTATATTGAATGGGATTCAATCTGTTAAGTAGAATCGGATTCCATCAAGGCAGCGGTTTCATTCTTTTGAAAGTCTTGAAATGAAACTTTACAATTTTTCAATATTTATTTGCATTTATTAAAATATCGGAAAAAAAATATCGGGATAACCGATGTCCAACCTCATCTGTCGATCGCTATAATTATTATAACTCCAAATTTAATCGGTAGATTTTGATGAAATAAATTTTAGAAAATTATTTAATATTGACTTAATCTCATGGTAAAATTTTATGAAATTCTTTGATACCATTTCGAAGATATTTCTACCGACTTGGGACATCTTTTCTATTTTGTTGAAAATAATCAATCAGCTTGGTAAAATCATTATATCTCCGTTTCCAATCGGTAGATTTTAATGAAATACATTTTAAATAAATCAAAGAAAATTGGGAAACTATAGGAAATGACAGAAAACACAATAATAAAATAACAACAATTTTTATCCTATTTGGAAAATCAGTATCGGAAATTCATCAATAAGATACTAATTCGGCCAAATAATTTATTATATCGAAACTCTGAAATTGGTCTGATCATTTAGCTAATTGGCTACCTGGGAAAAATAAATTCAGTCAAATTAGGCCAAATTTCTAGACGTTTTGACGAATCTTTCCCAAAAATATTCGGAGAAATCCGGAAAAAGTTGAGGAAATGAAGAGAGGGTAGAATAATTCAAAGGGAGCTAGAAAAGAGTCTCTGAATCTAGATAATTTTTCCGCGAAGTCGCAAAACAATCTCCGAAAGGCAGGAAATTGTCGCAAATATGTTGGTAATACAGAAACAATAAAAAATGGTTAGGAAAAGCGAAAAAAGTTCACAAAAGCTGGGACTTAGTCAGGCAAAAGCCTATTCTTATTTGTTAAAAAGATAAATTTGTTTGTTTTAGTTTGTAAATAATTATTAAAATGAATAAAATATAATTATAAATGAATAATATTATTCATTATTTTTGATTAATGGTTTTTAATTGTATGGTGCAGTATATTAAATATTGACCTGCCTTGCCTTTTAAATTGCCTTAATCCCTATCTCCTTTTATTCCTCGTCCCTTTAATTATTTAAAGGATTGCTCCCGAAATTCTCTAAAATTAATTCAAAATTATTATTCTGGAAATTAATATTGAAATTGTCTCTTAGTTTCTGAGATGAGAAATCTCGAAAATAAAATCGAGAAAATTGCCTCAAAATCGAATAATTTCTTAAATTATTAAAAATTTTTGTAAAAATCAAGAATTGAAAATCGAAAAGTTTCATGAACATTATTAAAATTCAATTTTTTAGATATTTTTTCTAAAATTTCATTCACTAAACTTTGCCAATTCGGAATTCCTGCAAAAATCTTATGATTTCACACGAAATATTAGGTAATTTTATTGGACGAGAGTAATAGTACAGATAGAGGATAGCAAATCTACAAAATTTTTATGATATCAAATCTTCTCAACTGTTATACAAAAAGAAGTAAAATAAATATTCACAGAAGACAATAGGGGGTAATTCGAATGGTCCTTTTCCTAAAGGACTTCTAACCCATGATTACATCATTTTATTTTAATTATACTACAAATTGACATTTACTTCATCCCGGTACATCATACGCGCTGCAAGAAAATAATTAACCCCCTCTTAAGCTACGCTTCCATTAGACAACCATTAATTGATATTGATTTAGCGACCAATAAAAATCGTCTATAAAAGTGGAATGTTTGAATTTTTGAATGGAATGTTTGATTAGGAAACTAATTTAATGATTTTCCTCTAACTGAAAATTCATCAGAATTTTCTTTTCTTATTTTGTTTATTTTGAAATAAAATATTGTTAGCGGTTCACTACATTTTTTTCATCCTTCGTTCCTATATTTTATTGGCATATTTATTTATTTATTTATTTATTTTTTGTTGTTTTTGGCAATGAACCGAATCAATAAATAAAACGGTTTTCATGATCAGGAAAATGGGTGTGACTCATAATGGGAACCCAACCCGCTGGGTTAGGGCAAGACGGTGGTAGAAGAAACATTCAATCTACACCAATTTTCAAAAATATTTACAAAACGAAATTCCTTACCCAATAAATTAATTACCCAATTTTAAGGAATTTTGTTTGTTAAAAAACCCCGGATTTTTGATTTATTAATCAATTTTTCTTTTCCTTCGAGAAACGAATAATGAAGACAGAGGAAGATTAAAAATAAACAACAGAATATTTAAAATTACGCTTTATGTGTATTGATAATGGTAAAATAAGCCATCCACGATAAATCTCCCGTTTAATAATTCTTTACTTGGTCTTATTGGGTTAAAAAAACTGTTTCCTTGGCTTGTCTTTCCTCTTTACATTAGAAAAGAAAATCGTTTGATGTGGAAAACGAAACAATTTCCCTGATAAATTCTGTTCAGTAAATTGTGTAAAGGAAAATGAACGAGAACGAAAAAAAAAACGAGGAGTTTGGTTTGGATTGGATCCGCCAGTTGGTTTTTCTGTTTTGATTTGGGCTATTTTTATTCGGACCAGAAATGCCAGCATCTCAATTCGTGTATGTGTATGCGTGGCTATGCCTTAATAAATGTACAGAAATAATGGATTTCGTACGGTTTCATAATTTTTAAAATTCAATCAAAAATATATCTATCCCAAAATATATTTGAGACTCTCTTCCTCTGGGTATAGACGTATTTTCATTTCCACTTCAGACGACTTTTCTCAAATTTAAAATCGAACTATGTTTGTTCAATGGACTTTTGTGAAATTTTTTCCCGTCCTACCCCGGTATTTTGAACCTTAGGATTTACACGATGTTTTTGTCTGAACCAAATGTCGGAAACAATAAACGTGGATATTCCACGGACAATTGAGACAACAGCGTCCGATTGGGAAACTCATCATTCCCCAGGCAGAAACAAACAATTTCCTGCACTCGATTCTGCATTGTGTATAAAGAGACTTTTCATTAGATGAGAATGACTTCATTCATTAAATTTAAGATTTTCCATCAAAAGCTCGGTAAAAACTTAAAAGCTCAAGAAAAACTACTGATTCTAAATATAGTTTAATACGTTCGGAAGTCTATTTTCCGTCGAAACAATCAAATGCAAATAACTGATAAGATTTTCTGGAATAAAAGCTTTCGAAACCAAAAAAAAAAGCTTCGTGAAAGTATCTAATTAAAATTAAAGTTGCTATTTTTTGAATCTATTTTCTATCCAATCAATTAAATTAGAGTGAATTTTGAAAAGCTCGGCGACAACTTAATTAATAATTCTTTTTTAAATTCGTGACTTTATTTTCTTTATTTGCTTGTTCAATGGCCGTATCACTATCACTCCTTCTCTGACTATTAATTCTCCTCAGAAGTCGCCCACATTTGGACCACATCTTCTATCTTAACTTAAAATTAATCTTAACTAAATCTTAACTCAAACTTAACTTAAACTTAACTTAAACTTAACTTAAACTTAACTTAAACTCAACTTAAACCTAACTTAAACTTAACTTTAACTTACCTTAAACAAAATTTACAATAACTGTAGCTTTACAAGAAATCAGCTTTGAGTTTGAGTAACTTAAAGGCTTCAGAGGCGCTTTTTAGAAAAGTTTTTCTGGAATCTGAACAAATGTGAATCAGTCTCAATTAGTCCCGAGATTAACTACTAAATCAGACCCGTTTTTGTACGGAATTCTACTTTATTCATCAACATAGTCTCATTCCGAGTGATATATTCATTCACACATATGCTTCTCCAATTTTTGGATGTCTTTTTTGTAGAACAATTTATCTTTGGACTGTAAATAGGGGTTTGTTGCGGCTATGACGTCAGTATTGGACGTAAATCTCTTTCCCTGGAACATTTTCTTGAGGTCTGCGAAGAGGAAGTAGTCACTGGGAGCCAGATTCAGAGAATCGGTGCATGGGAAAGCAATTCGAACTTCAATTCGTGCAATTCAATTCGTCTTGGTGAAAGACCATTTTTTTCTTTTGCATTTGGGTCCGTTTCTCGCAATTTCTTCCTTAAAACGCAACAATAATGGAATGCAATATTCGCTGTTGATGGTCGTTCCTTTCTCAAGATAGTCGACGAATAAAATACTTTCCCCAACCTTTTTTTATTAATTTTGGAAAACATTTTCACAACTCCTGACTTTTGCAAACTTTATCTCAACTTTTCTTTTTTTTTCGCTTTCGCTAAATATCCCAATTACCCAAAATATTTATCAGATGTATTATAGACGTCTTAGAGATGATAGAAAAAGACGTATTTCGATTTATCGAGGAAAATGAGGTTGTTTTTCCTCCGTGTATCTCACAATATTTTCCGTACCCAATTAAATCGACGCCCGTATGAAAAACGACATGGCAATCTAACTAAAGCGTCTGCGTGCATGTTTTGCTACAAATGTGATGCGCGGTCGACTTATAACAAAAACGAAGAAACAGAAGAAAAATCCAAGAAAATACAAGCGTGAAAAATTTCGATCGCGTTGCGTGGTAAATAGTTTTTTTCTTCATATTATTTGGGGGAATTTTTGCCCGAACCTCTATTTTCAATCGTCGAATATAAATCCGTTCGAATCGGTCATCGTTTAATCGTTTTTCTGAAAATAAATTTTCCTATTAGTTTTTCATTCGGATAGAGAATTGTCTGTTCAATTCAGTTTTTCCTGAATTTCAGCGAAAAAAAAATGATTTAAAAACAATTTTCCTGAAATCGGTACAAATCCGTTGTGTAATCTAACAAGTCAATTTTTTCACGTTACCCTTGACCTGTAACGTTTTTGAAGAAATTTATTTTTTGGGTGAAAAGTTCATTTTAAAAATAATTTTCACCTCATTTTTTTCACCTATAAACTTTTGATTTTTTTTCCGACTCGTTGAAAATTCAGAGAAAATCATTTACTTTTCCCGTGAAAATTCGTGTATAAGTGTTTTTCTTTGGTACATGTGTCTGTTCGGATTGGGGGAAAATTCATCGAAGAAAATTTGATGGGATTTTATCCGTCATATAATTGTTTTTTGTTTTTTTTTTTACGTTCTGTTTCTTCCGATTTATTTCTGGCGTTTCTAAAATCAACATGTGGTGCCTCGGCGATTTAAATAAATTTCTCTTCCATTTAGGAAAATTAAATATCCGAAAGTCCAAATTGATTTAAATTTCTAAATGGAAAAGTAAAAGAAAATTTCCATGACAACAAAAAATTTGTAAAATTTCAACGAGATATAATATAGTGGGGATTTGATTTCCATAGCAGATCAAATCCCATCCGAAAAATGGTTCGTATTAACGGTAAAAAATCATCGAACATTTGGACGTTATGTTGACCTGGTATTTTAAATGTACAATTCAAGGAATCCGAAAAAACGGAAACGAAAAAAAAAATACATAGATGCGTACCGGGACGTATGCGCAACTATTTAGAAAAAAATTTCGGGAACGACTCGAAAAAAGAAACTCAAATGAGTAAATTAAATTAATCTCTTGCCACAAAGTATTATTCTCAAAACAAAAAAGTTGCGTGCGAATCAAAAAACCAAACCAACTCTTTACAAGCGATGCAACAAACACAAGATTTGTTAGCACAACAACAACAACAACAACAACAATTACAACAACAACAGCAACAACAACAACAACAACAATACGCCAACCAACAAAATGGACAAATCGGAACGGGCGCTGGTGGCACATTGTCACCCACATCGATTCAACAACAACAACAACAACAACAACAACAGCAACAATCGCCAAGTTCAACAGGTACAACAGTCGGCCGAACCCAGATAAGCGGTGGCCGGTTTGATTTTGAAGATGGCGGAACGTATTGTGGTGGTTGGGAGGAGGGTAAGGCGCATGGTCATGGTGTCTGTACTGGTCCTAAGCATCAGGGGGCGTATGCAGGCAGTTGGAATTATGGATTTGAGGTGTCCGGTGTCTATATATGGCCTAGGTAAGTTTAAATTTGGTTTGCTTTTGTAATTAATTTGCTTTCCCTTTCTCCCCACTTATTTAGAAGGAGAAATTAATAATTATGTTACTAACGCTGCGTCGTCGGGTCTGTCCTGTCAAATTTTCACGGTCATCGGACATTTAATTTAATGTCAGAAATTTTAAGAAGATTAAACCACGAAAACAAATTAAATAAATAAAAGCTACTGGTATAAATTATTAATATTCTAATCAAACAGGAATCTACCTTTTTAGTAATTCCATGCCTCGGATATTAGACCTAGATCGGTCTAGAATGACTACTGTAATACAAAGAAAGTTCTTAGTGTACCTTTCTGATCCTGGTCGACAAAGTTTAAAACATTCTGGAGTGGTCTGGTAAAGACCATTTTTATCTGCATTATTTTTAAACGAAGACTTCTATTTCTGTAATCAGAACACTCTGAGGAGCTCTTAATTAACAGCTAACATAAGCAGCTGATTATACTGAATTATCCTGCTTCTTTAGGCTGAGCGTCGATATTTCGATCTTTCCCCACCATCGTAGATATTTTCCTACCGTTTCCCGACTTCTCTGACCTTTTACGATTTTTTCAAAGACTTTTTTGTTCTGTTTATTGTTTTATTCTGCTTCATGTTTATTTTCAAAAAATTATGCCGACTTCCAGGATATTTACTGACCCACTTTTCCTAATTTAACTGATTCCAATCACTTGTTCAGGTTTAGTCTCGTAAGCATAATTTCCTAAATTGAAGTCAGTGGATTCATTAATTCCGTAATTAAATTGAATATTTCTCGACCATCGCTGACGATTAAAATGAGAATTTAGCATCGGGATGGACATATGCATGGCCCAAAAATCATATAGATGCAGTTTTATTTTCAAACTGCCGGAAAATTCTGTTAACTTGTAGTAGTAGCCTCATAAAAATTTTGGGAAAGAACTTTCATTCTCAGCGACCCGCAATTTCCGCGTTTTTATTTATTTCAATTCTTTCTTTATATGGGGGAATTCTGCAATTCTTTTAAAGCTCGTTTAGTTTAATTTAACAGATTTCATCACACGTGGTATTCAGTAAGCACATCTGTTAGTTTACGAAGTGTCAAACGCTCATTTAACGCAATAAAATCAGGGATTTGATGTTCCAAAAAAGATTGCTTTACAGCTACTTTACTTCACCCTTAGCTTTCATTTCGCATAATTAGATTTACCGAATACGTAATAACATTCCCCCGGAAATTCCAGTTTTCCACAGGATTGTTAGAAAAATTCTATAAAAATTGAAGGACGTATGTATGTATTTATTTTTTGGAATTGACCCGAAGTCCCTCCACTTGGTGCCAAGGGAAGGGACTTCGGGGCAATCCCAAAAAAACCAACATCGTTACTTTCACCAATAGAAGGAAAATGGACAATCTGAGAATGCCAACCATATATGGTGAACAAATCAGGTTCTCTACGGAAACCAAATATTTGGGTGTTATCCTTGATTCTAAACTGAACTGGAACCAACACCTGAAGAAAATATCCAACAAAGCACGACTGTCTTTATGGACTTGTCGGAGACTTTGTGGCAGGACATGGGGTCTAAATCCCAAAGTACTGTTTTGGATCTACACTATGGTAATAAGACCAATGATAACGTATGCATCAATTGTCTGGTGGCAAAAAACTGCCACCATAAGGACAAAGAAATCTTTAGAAAAGATGCAAAGACAAGCTTGCCTAAGTGTTACAGGGGCGATGAGCCCCACCGCAGCTTTGGAAGTGCTGCTGAACCTGTCTTCTCTCCACATTACAGTGGAAAAGGAGGCTAGGTTGGTGGCATACAGAATAATGTCTAGGGGTGAGGGGCCCCCTCCAAACTACCGAAGAGGTCACTCAAAAATCTTTGACATAGTTGGGACACACCCAGTTCTAGGAATGCCGAGCGATAAAACGTTAATTGCAGGAATTGAAGGCAATGAAAAAGCCGATCTTCTAGCCAAGTTAGAAGCGGGATTAGCTTTCCACGGGCCGGAACCATTCTGTGGAATATCAAAATGCACGGCTGGGAGCCAGGACAAACCCGTGCAAAGGCGTTTATTGCCACGCACTCTATTAATAGAACGAAAGAGTACCTAAATCTAACTAGAAAGCAGTACCCGAATTTTGTGCACATACTTTGCAACATTTTCAATTTTCATTGACTATTATTTTTCTTATAAATTTCTAGAAAGAACGATCAAACTTTTTGAATTTTTTTAATGAAATTCAGATTTGTCATCAATAAATCTTTTAATAAAAAAAAAAACTTTTCAATTGAATTAAGCTCTGAAATAATTTTACTGAAAAAAATTAAACTAAACGTTACTGAATTGTGGCATTTAAATTATTCAAAAATTAAATTGCCATGCCCTCGATTACCCTAATAGCACATAATGTCTATACGATATTGGAAAATGTCGTGAAAACGTTGAAAAATAATATTATGTC